>BQNB010053195.1:6155-40134 GCA_026074375.1 Tanacetum coccineum
AAACTTTCCAATCAAACTCATAACAATATTAGACTCTCTGAACCAAAGTTCTAGAGTACAATCTACCTAAGACTTGACATATTTATTCAGGTTGCGTGACGTGGCTGTTTACTATCATTTTGCAATATCAACCTTCCCCCGTTAAGATTGTGATAAGGTCGTCAGCTTTCATTCTGAAATATTTATTGCATCTACCTATCAGGTGAAGTTCATAGCCTCGCTTTTACTTATTTACATGCTTTATAAACCCGCAAGGGGGATACATGCTTGTTACAAACTCTTTTACATACTCGTTTATCTTATAACAATGTGATTACTTTTTAAAGACTTATACATGCTTAAATCATGAATACAAGTGTTTTTTCAAGTTATATGCTATCCTGATATACCATTACGACTAATGTCCAAGTTACTATATGCCAAAAGTCCCTTATTATCATGGACCATTAATCACTTACGGGTGAACGCGAATATTATGGATAGATCTATCAGGATTGACGAATCCTGTTTGTGTTAACCGGATAGGTAACCAAACACACTATATTTGAATTTCATAGGTATATGGCAATTACCTACACCGAGGGCCATTATCTATATACATATATATATATATCACATTATTTTGGGTATATATATATATACACTAGTCAGTTTGTGTGCCATGAGCTTAGACCAAAACCAAATCAGACCAAACAAGACGATAACGCAATAATACACTATTACTATGATAATTGTATTCGTTGCAATTATTACAAATAACGGGTATATAATAACGTGACCCAAGATCATAACAATACCATTTTCATAATAATTGTGTTTGTACAATTATTACACTATTACCTGTATTCAAACTATTTATCAAACCTATAAATTTCACTCAACCATTGTGTTGACTTTTTAGCATGTTTATCTCAGGTAATTGAGGAACTTGCGGCACGGAGTGGCATGGACTTGAAGATGGCTAAAACTTGTTATCATTCACATTGTATGTAACTAGATTTTGATACCTGCCTTTGTAAAACTCTGATTTGAAATAAATGATAACGTATCTTTTAAACAAACGTCTCTTTTGGGTCATTTTCTATGATTATGATTGTTGTTTCCATGAAGTAATACCCCAGATTAGCTTCCGCTGCTATATTGTAAAAATGGGGGTGTTACAATTTACGAGCAACGTGCTAAGTTTGAATTGACTGAACGTGAACAGCGAATGGATGATCAAATACGTATGCTTATTCAAAATCGTAATAAAACAGAAGAAAATCTTAAAAAGGAACTTCATTCTGTCAAGTTGCAACTTAATTCAACTTTGGAAAACAACAAGATATTTGAAGAAACTGTAACGACTTTGAAACATGAGATTAAACGGAAAGTGTCCAAATTCCTGACTGATTTTTCCAATCTGAAACACCTTAACGATAAACTTGAGAATAATCTTCACTCACAAGATCAATCCATTCAAACACTCTATATGATGTTAAATCCTGCTCAGGTGTATGACCAAAGGACTAAAACTACGCTAGGTGCCTATAACCCTTTTCATCTCAGACAGGCCAGAAAGGCCCAACCGGCACTGTATGATGGTGAAGAACTTCTTAAGACTCATTATGTGCTTGTAAATGTTCCACCGTCTGAGGAAGAACTAGAGTAAGTTGAAGCTACTAGGAATAAACTGCATGTGAAAATGAATGACTCTGCCTGTGTGGAAAATAGGGTTAACATTACGCCTCCTAACTACTCAAAAGAAAATTTTATGGCAACATTCACCCCTCAGACTCAACTGACACCTGAGCAAGTATTTTGGTCCTTAGATCTAGCAAAACGAAAGGCTGAAGAGCTAAAGGCCAATGCCCTACCCCTGCCTGTCCTGCCACCTGTGATTATGTATCCTCCCAATACACCGGTCCATCTGGTCCCTCGAACGCTTCCAACTACAAGTCAAGTAAATATTGGTCTGTATGTAATTACTCAACTATTTTGGGATTTTGAGAAAACTTGTAAAAAGCGTATCACACCAATAGGCATAACTAAAGGGGAAAGAGGTTTTGAACAAACAAAACAGTGTTACTTAACCGAAGTAATTCCATTTTTCAATCTACTCAAAGAAAATTTTTATGGAGTTCAAAAATCACTGGTCACTGAAGTTAGGGCAATGAAAGCAGTTTTTGAAAATTTGGAAGCCGAGGTGGACCAGAATGAGATAGATTTTAAGAGTGGCGAGATTGAACGGAAAAACCTTCTCATTACAAATGAGAACTTAATTGCTGAATGCTTGTCCAAAGATGTGTTTTATACTGCGACTAATTATGTATTAAATGTGTCTAGATTTTCTGACATGCATGATGCTTTCACTATTGCTCAGAAACGTATTGCTGACCTTGAATCTAAAAAATTTAATCTGAGAAACAAGATTCAAAATGATGATCACGACTCAATGATAAAACATTTCTCCAAACTTGAAGTTGAACACTTTAACTTATAATTAAAGTATCAAAATCTCAAAGAACGTTTTGGAAACAAAACTCAGTGACGTCTTCGGATGCTCCTTCATTTGATTCACTGTTTGTGATTGGGAAACTAAATGAACAGATTTAAAGTCGATGCAATACGATTCGCGAATTAAAGGAGAAAATCTCTCGCTTAATAGAGAAAAATAGTAATGCAAATCCCACTCCTGGCCTTAAGGCCTTAGTTTCTCAGAACACAGATTTAACTGCAAAGCTCAATGCCCTTCACGACCTCAATGAACTCTTTAGGGCAGAAAATGCAAAAGTTAAGCAGCATTATAAGGAATTGTATGATTCAAATAAGATAACACGTGCCAAAACCACTGACCAGAACAACTCTTTGTTATCTAAAATTGAAAACCTTAAGGCTTAACTTAAAGATAATTCCAAATGTGTCACTATACCTGACAATAAACCTAAAGTGCTAGCTTCTGGTAGATATCCTATAGATGTTGAACCAATTCCCCCTAAACTCAAGAAGAATCGAGAAGTGCATCTACACTATATCAAACACCTTAAGAAAAATGTAGAAACCCTTCATGAAATAGTAGAGGAAGCTAAGGTGAAAAGACCATTAGATACCCCTCTTGCATCTGCTTGCCGTTACACTAAACACTCTCAGGAGCTGTTAGAATATGTAATAGGCACGTGTCCTAAAGACTTTAGCCCTCGCGATACACAGAATGCCTCTACCAATTCACTTAGGAAAAAGCAAGTTACTTTTGTAGAACCATGTGAAACCTCAACTCATAACACACCACCACAAGTTGAGCATCAGAAAATACATTCGACTAATGCTCCTGGAATTCCCTCTACAGGAGTAAACGGTGCCTCAGCAGCTAGCAGGTCAAAGCCTAGGAGCAATACAAAGAAAGATAGGACCTTGCCAGCTAAAAGTGCCTTGAAACAAGTAGAAGCCCATTCTAGGAAGAATAAGTCGAATGAGAAACAAAAGAATCGTGTTGATTCTAGTATTAGCTATAAGCGTACTGTAATTAATTCGAATTCTAATGCTTCTTGCAAAACTTGTAACAAATGCTTAATTTCTGTTAATCATGATCAATGTGTTGTGCGTTCTGAGATGTTTGTGAAGCAATCCCCTGCCACTAAAGTGTGGCGGGTTAAGCAAGTTAAGCAAGTTTGGAAGGGAAATTGTTTACCACTATCGGTCATCAGTGGCGACCCACTGGCAGACTATTACCTTTAGGAGATCAGTGGCCTTTAACTAGGAATACTCCACCTAAGGTCTTGCCTACAAAACAATGGAAGCCCACTGGTAGACTTCTCCCGTTAGGAAGACAGTGCCCTTTAGTTAGGTCTACTGCTCTTAAGAGTGACTGTATGCCAGCTGATCCACAGGAAACTATTGCCCCTGTAGCATATAATCTTGCGTGCACTAACCAACCGGACCCCAATTGCAATTGGGGATCCAATGTATCCAAATCTCCATTTTCGCCTTTGTTCAAATGCAGGTTGTACAGATCGTTCTCTGGTATTTGGACTCAGGCTGCTCAAAACATATGACTGGAGATCGCTCACGGCTCAGGAATTTCGTGAAAAAGTTTATCGGGACTGTTCGATTCGGAAACGACCATTTTGGTGCAATTATGGGATATGGGGATTATGTCATTGGTGACAGTGTAATTTCCAGGGTATACTATGTAGAAGGACTTGGACACAACCTTTTCTTTGTCGGTCAATTTTGTGATTCAGATCTTGAAGTTGCCTTCAGAAAGCACACATGCTTCGTCCGAGACTTAGATGGTGTCGACCTTATTAAAGGAAGTCATGGCACGAACTTATACACCATTTATGTTGAAGATATGATGAGGTCCTCTCCCATTTGCTTACTGTCTAAAGCCTCCAAGAACAAATCCTGGTTATGGCATCGCCGCCTGAATCACTTAAACTTTGGCACCCTCAATGATCTTGCTCGTAAAGATCTTGTTAGAGGCTTACCTCGGTTAAAGTTTGAAAAGGATCATTTGTGTTCTGCATGCCAACTTAGAAAGAGCAGGAAAGCTACCCACAAACCCAAGACAATTAACACCATTATGGAAGTTTTACACACCCTTCACATGGATTTATGCGGACCGCTGAGAGTGCAGAGTATAAATGGGAAGAAATACATTTTGGTAATAGTCGATGACTACTCCAGGTTTACATGGGTGAAGTTTTTGAGATCCAAGGATGAGACTCCTGCTTTTGTAATCAACCTGTTAAAACAACTTCAAGTTGGTCTCAACAAAACTGTCAGGTTCGTGCGGACTGATAATGGCACCGAATTCGTTAATAAAGATTTGACTGATTACTATGAAAGCGTTGGCATTACCCACGAGAAGACCGTTCCGAGAACTCCTCAGCAGAATGGCGTTGTTGAACGAAGGAATCGCACTCTTGTTGAAGCTGCTCGGACAATGCTGATATTCTCCAAGGCTCCCTTGTTTCTTTGGGCAGAAGCTGTGGCTACTGCCTGTTACACCCAAAACCGATCCCTTATACATACTCTTCACAACAAAACCCCATATGAACTAGTGCATGACAAGAAACCAGATCTTTCTTTCCTACGTATATTTGGGGCTCTCTGCTACCCAACAAACGACAGCGAAGATCTTGGCAAATTGAAAGCTAAAGCAGACATTGGGTTCTTTGTTGGTTACGCACCAAACAGGAAGGGTTACAGAATCTACAACAAAAGGACCCGAAAAATCATGGAAACTATTCACGTTACATTCGATGAGCTGAATGAGCAAACGGATCTTATACACTTCAGTCCAGGACCCGCACCTAACCTTTTGATGCCTGGACCTATCAGTTCAAGGCTCGTACCCAATCCTCCTCCTGCAGCACCTTATGTACCTCCTACCAATTAGGAACTTGAGATGTTGTTCCAACCTATGTTTGATGAATATTTTGAGTCTTCCATGATTGATCGTCTGGTACCCCCTGCTCCTGCAGCTTAAGCTCCAATCAACCCTACCGGTCCATCAGTATCCATCCATATTGATCAAGAGGCACCATCGGGAAGTCATTCACCATCATCTTCGGATCATCAATCCTCTTCAGTACATCAAGGTGTTGTAGCTGAGCATTCGTTTAAAGTAAATCCTTTTGCTGTGGCTGATCCTGAACCATTTGTTAATGTGTTCGCCCTAGATCATAACTCTGAAGCATCATCTTCTAGGGTAATCGCGAGAACTGAATCCAACCAAAATTACTCAGCCTATGAACACCTCCCGAAAATGACCACCTCTCAATCCTATTGATAATATTATTGGGAACCCCTCTCGACCGGTATCCACTCGAAGAAGCTTGCTACAGATGCTTTGTGGTGCTTCTATCAATTCATTACTGTCCAAGAGTCAGACCGAAAAACTTCAAATATGCCTGTTACTGAAGCTGTTGGTTAAGCCATGCAAGATGAAATCCATGAATTTTATCGACTAGGACGTATGGAAAAATTAAAATGCCACCTCCATAATGATTGTGCAATATTATTGCTCTCAAGTGGATTTATAAGGTGAAACTTGACGAGTATGGTGACGAGTTGAAAAACAAGGCCCGTCTTGTAGCGAAAGGATATCGTCAAGAAGAAGGTCTTGATTTTGAAGAATCCTTCGCCCCGGTCTCCAGACTTAAGCTATCAGAAATATTACTTGCCAATGCTGCCAGCAAAAACAGACATGACAGTTTATCAAATGAAACATGCAAACTCATCTTAAATGGCGAACTAGAGAAGTAGTCTAAGTTAGCTAACCTTAAAGGCTTCGTTGACCCTGTCGGTACACATCATGTCCTACCGTCTGAAGAAAGCTCTTTACGCGGTTAATAGCAGGGCACCCCCGGGAGTGGTAACACTTGTCGAAGTTTCCTTCTGGCACATTAGGAGGATCTCTAAGGGTGTAGTCGATTCACCAACCCTTTTCATGTCGGGAAAACAGGCAAACATACATCTTCATGTTCCAATATATGTTGATGTATATATATTTGCCTCGACCCGATCCCACAGACTGGACCGTTTTTCCTAACTAAATTAGCCTCTAAATTTCAAATGTCGATGATGGGTCAAATATCCTTTTTCTTAGGCTTACAAATTTCTTAGAATCCTAGAGGCATTTTCATAAATCAATCTAAATAATGAGATTTTAAATAAATTTGATCTTTATAAAAGTGACCCTTTTGACACTCACATGGTGGAGCGAACAAAACTGGGTGAGGACCTCTTAAGGATCCCTGTTGACCAGACCCAATATCGCAGTATGATTGGATCCATGATGTATCTCACAGCCAGTAGACCTGGCCTAGTTTTTGCTGTGTGCATGTGTGCTAGATATCAATCTATGCCCATAAAAAAGCACCTACAAGCATTAAACAGTCATTTTTGGTTATCTCAAGGAACCATAAATATGGGTCTTTGGTACTCGAAAGACACCGCCATGGCACTAACAGCATACGCAGACGCAGATCATGCAGGTTGTCAAGACACTCGAAGAAGCACATCTGGCAGTGCTTAGTTCCTTGGTGATAAGTTAGTAAGCTGGTCATCAAAGAAGCAAACTAGCACGTCCATCTCGTCTATAGAGGCTGAATACATCGCGATGTCTGGATGATGTACCCAAATCCTATGGATGCGGTCTCAATTATCAGATTATGGCTTTGCATACAATTACATCCCTCTGTATTGTGACAACAAGAGTGCCATAGCTCTCTGCTGCAACAATGTCCAGCACTCCAGGTCTAAACACATCGACATCCGACATCATTTCATCCGAGAATAAGTAGAAAAGGGAGTGGTTGAGTTGTATTTCGTAAGGACAGAGTATCAACTGGCGGATATATTCACTAAGGCACTGCCTAGAGAATGCTTCGAATTTATTCTCCCGTGACTTGGCATGAAGAGTATGAAGCCAAAGACACTCAAACGTCTTCAAGATGAGTAACGTATTTGCTTCAAGTATCACAAAAATCCATAAAGAATCTGAAAATAGAAAATACCAAAAAATAGTTTAAACTTTTCAAGACATGTCTTCCATTTATCGATAACATTTATGGTCCTAGAAATGTCATTCAATAATTACACGGGTCTTTAAATGAAGCTCGACATTTACGGACCTAGAAATGTCATTCAATAAATTGCCTACGGGCCTTTACAATGAAGCTCGAAGGAAGTTCAAATTTTCAAAACAATCTAAAATGGGCTTGCAGTTATTTAGTCTGCACCCGGTTTTCAAATGAGGAAAGCTAGTGCATGAAAATCTCTACTGTTCCTAACAACGGGTGATTAAGTTCTCCCGGGCATGGATTACTTTATATCCGTGCACCATCGATTTAATGTACGCTTCAGTGCATTATTTCTTGATCCAGAAGAGAAGTCTTCTTTTCATCCAAATGATTTTCCGTCTATGATTCTTCAGAAAATTGTTTGTGTATTCACATGGGGGTTCATGTGTTTTGAAATCAATCGGACTTGTGTTTTCATAAATTTAACACTCAATCAACGACTACAACTCTTTAGATAGAAAACGGGTCATTGATTGAGGGGGAGAGTGGTTTTCAAATATTTATGATACATCTAAACGGGATTTGATAAATAAGTAACTAACGGAGTTATAGTTTAAGGGGGAGCTAAACTTGTTTTAACTCAAAGGGCCAAATGTGTCAACTGCTTGCAAGTATAGGGTATTATGTGCTTTTTGTTACGTGTTTCTTAGTCTCACAAAATGTGAAGGACCTTTTGTGCCAATTATATATCTCAATTTACCCCTTAGTTACACATTTGTCTTAAAATTGTATAGTAGGTAGAAAGAGGGGGACTGAAAATGTCATTAACTAAAAGATAGACCTAGGTATATAAAGTTCATTTGCGTTTTGACTAAGTCAAAACTTCAAAACTCAGTCAAACTTCTTTCCTCTTCAACATAATACTCAACCTAGCTTGCGATTTGCCTGATTCTTGCTTATTGGTGTGATTCCGTACCTAGGTATTGATTGATTAGTGCTTGTTGTCATATATATATGCTTTATCTTGAATAAATTAACTTGAATCTTATGTCATCACATTGTTCTTAGGTTTTTCTTTCGAGTGAAATTATCATCTAATTCTAGGTGAGTATTTCTAAG
Source organism: Tanacetum coccineum (assembly GCA_026074375.1). Lineage (NCBI taxonomy): Eukaryota > Viridiplantae > Streptophyta > Magnoliopsida > Asterales > Asteraceae > Tanacetum > Tanacetum coccineum. Next base: position 14,783 of record BQNB010053195.1, read on the forward strand.
CACGTTTTGTATGCTGGGGTTACATTAGACGTCGTATATGATGCTTCGTTGTTGTTCCAATTGCTTCCCCATAGCGTTTTTAGGGTTCTTAGGATTTTCGAATATTTGTTGACTTTTAAAGTCAAAATCGTGATGTTAGGATGCTTGTTATGGCCATTTGCTATTGTTTATGTTGTTAGTTGATAATATAGAAGGTACGCAATGTTCAAGTTAAGCCGTAATTGCCCCAAGTATTAAGTTGAAATCTGAGTCGTAGTGCATTATTGGTTGCGTTTTGGTATGAGTGTTCTTTATTGCGATTTAATAGGTGTTAGTGATTGTGTTTTGTCCTGGTATTCCTGATTGCGTTTTGCCACTATAAGTTCTTGATTGCGTTTTGGTTTTTTTTTTTTTTAAAAGTTCTTGATTGCGTTTTGTGTGGAACTCCTTTGTTGCGTTTTGCCTGATCTAAACCTTTGCGTTTTGCCTAATGAATGTCATTGCGTTTTGAGTTTTAATATGCCCTTGCGTTTTGTCTATATAAATAATTATGACTTCACAGGACAAAAACGCAATTAATTGCGTTTTGTGATTGAAGACCCTCATTAGTACTAATGTAGGACCCACTTTTTCAAAAAAATTCAAAAATGTTGCGTTTTGATTAAACTTGAATAAAATATTCATGAGTTTGGTGTTATTGCGTTTTTTGCTTGTCTTGCGACTTGCCTCTGCATTTTGTCTAAGCTTTAAGAAAATATTAATTGCGTTTTGGGTGTTGCGTTTGGTGTGTGCTGCGTTTTGCCTATTGCTTTTTAGTTATTCAAATTAGATGTGGGCTCTGCGTTTTAGGTGATAAGCTTCCTCAGCTGCGTTTTGTCATGTTATCTGAGGTTTGGTCATTGTGAATTCATCACTGAGTTTTGTTTACACTTTCATGAGTTGACGTCCGTTAACTTAAGTGTTGTGCATCTCAGTTGACTATCACTTCAATATGATCACAGTGTCCCATGAACCTGGACTATGTCTTTGACTGTCTAACCCTTGAGCATGTGCTCTTATCTAACATCTCCTATCTGTATGCATATCTTCGTTGATGTATGTGTGCAGTTACAATGGCTGATGTAAATGTCAATGCTCCGGAGGTTCCATCTACTGCTGCTGCTCCACCTACCCGTTCTGATGAACAAATCTTGCCTCGTGACAAATGGGTCCCAGTGGGAAAAAGCAACTGTTTTCTGGATGTGGAAAGAACTCAAACCAATCCCATATTCAGTAGCGTGATATTGAAGAAACACCAACTTCTTAGAGGCCTCTCCGCTTCCTCCCTCCATTCCATCCATTTACATCCCAGCATTCTGGAACACCATCAATTTGACAAAGCAAAGGATACATTGTCAGGCTTAATGAACCATGCTTCTATGTGTATGTGATGTCAAGCCATCTTTAGAGATGCACTACAATTATGCAACTAACAACGACAATTTCACACTCCACCAAAATGTGACACTCATAATCTCCTTTGTTAACGATCTGGGCTACCCGAATGCAGTCAGAAATATTTCTGGTATCGTGACAAATGATATGTACCAGCCGTGGAGGGCACTTGCCACTATCATCAATCTTTGCCTTAGGGAAAGGACCTAGATTTGAAAGACCAAGGCTCTGTGCTGGATTTTGTGGTGGTATTTTAACAGGGCAGATTATTGATTTATACTGAGCGGGGGGGGGGGGGGTGTTGTGTGTTTTACCCCCCCCCCCCCCCCCCCCCCCCCCCCCCCCCCCCCCCCCCCCCCCCCCGGGGAATATGGGAAGTGTTTACACAGTGTATTCACTCATTCATAGAGGACAAGATGATTCTGAATTCATGTAGAAGGAAAGAAGAAAGTTAACCCTTTCGTGATTTCAGTGATCGTTTCACTAAGCTGATCATCAATCACCTCCAGAGCAGACACAGGTTTCACAAAAGACATGGCTCTCCACTCCACATGCCCTATGATGAGTATGCTTTGGGATACCTGAAGTTCTCATTCAAGAACACTAAGAGAGTAAGGTTTAGGATGACAATTCCAAATACTCTTATCACTGAGGACATCCGCACTGCTTCCTATTATCCGGAATATGTGGCAAAGGTTGCTAAGTATCAGCGGTTTCTCACGGGAAGAAAGTCGTGACAATTTGGGGGGGGAATGCACCGCTCAAAACCAGCTAAAGGGGGCAAAACCAAAAACAACCCATAAAGCCAACCTCAACTCAACAAACTAAACCCAAAACTAAACCTTCAACTGCTAAGACCACTAAATCAACTCCATCTCAACCACCCAAACCCAAACCTGCACCTGCTAAGCCTCAGGAGAAGAAAAGAAAGCGGGCTTTGGACGCAGCTGAAGCTCCATCTCAAGCTAAACGTTCTAAAGTGGGTAGGGTATCAAAGAAGAGAACGCTTCAGTTGAGAGATGAGTTCATAGATGAAGGGGTTCCTGCGACAGAACCCAGGGTTGATGATGAAGAAGCTATCGTGCAAAAGGTTCTGGAAGAAAGTATGAAGGATGCTTACCATGCTCATCGGGGACCACTACCTCCTGTAGTGTTCAGGGAACCTGACTCTGGGAAACTTCAACCGCTTCCAAAGGTTCAGGGCAAGGGCAAAGAAAAGGTAGGGGAGGAACAAGCTGCGCAAGTTCTATCTACCTTCCAAACTTCCCAAGAAAAAGAACCTTGCTGAACAGTTCATCTTTCAGAGACACACTCCTGCCACAGCAGAACCCTCTGGTCTTGTTGAATCTTCATCACTATATGTGGAACTGGGTCTAACTGACAGTGGGACGGAGTCAGATGAGGAAGTGTCTCCTGAGATGAATGCACAAGGTCAAGAGGAAGGCCAGTGTGGAACAAACCTGGTGATGTGGGTGTTTAGACACCTCATCAAGGTCATGTTGGTTCACGCCGGACCAAACCTGGATCACATGGACTTAGGAATCGTTGAAGCCTCATCACAACCTAACATAGAGCAAATGGATGACGAGTTCACTGCTACCGCTTATCCAAAGGTTCAGGAGAACCTTAAACTCCCAACTGAAGGTGAGGCGAGACTTAAGGAACCTACTAGCTCCGCTGGAACCCTGTCCTCTATGAAAAACCTTGACAAGGATCTCAGCTTTACAGATCAGTTCCTTGTAGAGAAGTCACAGGAAGACGAACCAGAAAAGACCAATACTGAAGCGGAGGTCCAATCTATGGTGACGGTTCCCATTCTTCAGGATACCTCGTCTGTCCCGTTAATGACCACTCCAGTAATAGATATCACCGACCCTCAATCCGATTCCACAACGGTTCCCGCATCTATGCCTACAACAACAGCAACGGTCACTGAAACAACAACAACAACAACTGTTCTACCACCACCACCTCAACCACAACAAGACGTCTCAACCTCGATCTTAATTCAGACGATTGGTCAGCTGGAACAGAATATAGCAGATCTGGTGGATGCAAATCAAGCCCTGGAGGAAAGGCTAGACAAGCAAGGGAACAGGATCCACCAATTGGAGACTCAAGACTTGTCTAGATTGATCAGAGAGCAGACAGTGGAATTTATAGACTCGCAGGAGATTGACCGAAAAATCAAAGAATCGGTAAAAGAGGTGGTTACCGCATCAGTTCAGCATGCAATGAGAGCCCCTCTTCGTGCTCGCTTCAAGGATCTCCCCACGTCTGACATGAAGGAGATTCTACTTCAACGCATGCTGGAGGAGAATTATGACAAGGGCCACGAGGATCACAAGATGGCTTATGAAGCATTACAAAAGTCTATCATTCGTGATGAAAGTGAGAAATTTGATGCAGACAAGGCTGAGGAGCGAACAAAGAAGAAAAGTAAGCAGGATTCACCAAAAACCCCGCCTGGGTCACCACCCTCACCACCTCCTCCTCCACCACCGCCTGGTGCATCAGGAGCTTCCGGCACCTAACCATGAGCCTCTTCCGCTCAGCATCCTCCTCACCACCACCGTCTTCAAAACTAATTGAGGTGATCAATCTCACTAGCTCCGCCTGCTCTAGCTCATCCAATACAACTGCCTCAACAACATACACAGCCTGGACAACGACCACATCCAGACTCACGCCCGCTGCTTCATCTGGTTTGAAAGACGTACTTATGGCATGAAAGACGTCAGACTTAAAGCTCAAGGATTATAGGTCTGACGATGAAGATAGCGGCAGTAGGCACATTCCCAAAGTGAGTCTGAATCAGGAATGGTTTAAACCTCTTTCCAAAAAAGAAAGACCTGCGACCCCTGAACCTGCCTGGTCCATTCCTTCATCAAGTCTGCCTGTTCCCAATAACAACTGGGCATCTGCTTTGGCCTCCAGCTTCGTACCTCCACCGGAGAACTCTCTGCTTTCCACAGACCGTGATATTGGAGTGTTCATTAATTGGCTTCTGCATAAGCCAAGGCAATCACAAGAGCTCACTCACCAGAAACATATGGAAGGTCCTGCTTATAAAGTGGTCAAAGCCTTCCATCCTAACGTGATTCATCTACAATTTCAGATGGAGGAATGTCACAAGCTTTTGACTAATCAAGTGGATGAAGGATTACTCAGGTATAATGTCAACAGACCACTCCCATTGGGTAGTCCTCCAGGCCAGGTCACGATTCAGACTGAAATCTTCTTCAACAAAGACTTAGAGTATCTACGAATTTGTGCCACAAGAAAAAAAAAAAAGGGTGACAGACTTGCGTTGTCAATCACAAAGATGAAAGCTGCCTCTTATCCTGATGTCGGGCTAGAACAGATGGTACCTGATCAGATGTGGGCTGAAGAAGAGTATATGTATGACATCTCAGCATCATATGGTATCTCTCACTGGTGGTTCAAGAGACAGCAATTCTACATCGAGCGACACTCAGCTGACACCAACCGAAGAGCTATTGTCAGGACTCACATGAGAATCCTAAGTGTCGTCAGAATTGAGGTCTTTTCCCCTTAAGGGCCTTGATTTTCTGAAAAAGATAGTTCTTCAAGAGCAGATAATCAGGAATATACTATTGCTGAAAGCGACTTCAAAGATTTGTACCCGAGTGACTTTGAAGACTTGTACTTGCTAAATCTTCAAGGTCACCTGAACCACCTACCGCCCAAAGACAAGAAGATTCTCTCTACTGCCGTCAACTTATGGATAAGGAATTTGGTTATCAGAAAATGGGTAGAAGACTTCCAGCTCGGCATAGAGAGTTACCAGACTCAGCTGAACCTCACCAAACCTCGCTGGGAAGCTACAGGTCTCGAGTTCATGCACGATTACAAGATTCTTGACTCCCCAAGAGTCGTGGTGTTCAGAGATAGATATGGGATGCATATGATTATGCGCTTCAATGAAATACATAACTTCAATGATGAAACTCTACAACAGATCAATGAAGCATTGGACTATCGAGTAAAGGAATTCAAGGTTAACAAGGTCAATCCGGGGTTGAATCCAGGTTCTGGACAAGAATGATGTGATAGAGCAAAGCAGTTTGGTGTTTGCTAATTCAGAGAGGCTAAGCTCAGGCGAAGCTTCAGGAACTTGAAAGCTTTATTGTGTGGATGATACGAGAAGGAGACTACAGACTTCTTCAGAGAACCGAATGATCACATCTTCTCTGTATCTTTTAGTAAGTCGTGTGTGGTGTAATTGTAATATATATTGTTCATATTGTACATTCTTAGTAGTGATTTGTAAGGTGACTCTAACAGACCCTCACTTATTGAGGGGGAGCTGTTCCTCTATCAATAAACATTTAATCAGACCACATTTTCTCCCAATTTTTCTAACTCATTTAAATCAATTGAGATCCTAAATCTCAACGGGTTTGACATTTTGTCGGGGGAGATGAATTGTGATTTATAAATAAAAATCTGATAAAAAATGTGATCTTTTGAACTCAAGTGTAGGCTCTCCCATATGTGCCAAACCTTTTCGAATATCGATGCACATATTGAGGGGGAGCGAATGGTGTACGACGGCTATTGTGGAAATACCAAAGACCGACCCTGTAATTACTTTATCGGAGTTATAAGGATGGTAAGGTTAGGTACTCGATCCCACGATCCCGCCAGATCCGGAGGGATCTACTCAGGGATAATCCACTAGTTAGTGTAAAAGTCCCTAGGTATGATTATAAAAGGAATAATGTGAGAATAAGGGAATAGTACATACTGAGATGGAGCTAGTACTGGAACACACCCAACAAGGTTCTAGTAATGAAATCTTGGTAAGCACTGAAGGGGTTGAAGAATGAAAAAGAAATGTTAAGATAAAGGGTGAAAAGAAAGCAGCCCTCCTTTAACATTAGGCATAAACCGGGTCAATACATATGCTGTCAGAATCACTTGGTTGATTATTGACATTGATGACAAGTATCATGGACCCAGTGATACGGTGCAAAACCCTCCCTATCCACTCAGAATCTCTCAAAAGATTTCTATTTCAATTGTCACGAAGACTTAACATGTAATCTACTAACTATCTCACTCCGAGATAGTTGGTATTGAAAAGGTGGCAGTCCGCTCCAGCCTTCGACTACCAAAAACCAAAAATGCACTATTGAGTCTAGAGCCATGAGATCATCTAAAAATCTCGTTAGGACACTAATACAAATTGTGCTTGTTTTTCACACACTGTGACAACAAGTAAAGATCTTAAGAGTCCTATGAATTATCCTCATGGTATTGCCAGAACATCCGAGTGATACGTAAGTACTCACAATGAAGATGGAAATCCTTCTAGAGCAAACATCAAACAAGCTCTTGGTAGGTGACATGTGAGATCCATTATGGATTAAACTTGTAACAAATGGAAAGCAACGATGGTGTGATTCTTTATGAATCAAGCTTGTTCCAGGAAGTGAATTGACGAATAGTTTTTGAAAAACCTTTCAATGTGCCCAACAACTAATTTTCTAGCACATTGACTGTGTATATCTTACAAAACAAATGTGTTTCTAATGAAATTTGATTTTGTGATATAAAACACTCTCGATGTGTCACAAAAATACTTTTTCAAGTGACACGTCGATTGATTTTCAAATCAATTTTTCTCTTTAATCGGTGAGATAGTAACTAACCAATTCACTCTTATCATGTTGTCTGCTTTGAGACGTTCCAATAAAGAGAACAGGTAAGTATGGTGATTCTGATGGTTGTACATCTGATGATCCGATACTTATACTGGAAATCCTGTTAAGGATATTCATCTTAAGATGAATCTACCTGATCACAGGTCGGTCCTCACGGATCCGTAGGTTACTCTAACCAGACTCGGGCGAATGACAAAGCCATGTTCGCCCACAAGCTTTATTGTTAACTGTTTTATTTCAGGATCAAGTAAAGATGGAGATGGAGATACCTCGTTCCAGTGGAGTCAATTCACAACCCCGTGCTCACACTTAATGTTTCTACTTAATGACATCATGACAACCGAAAGACCTACAACATAGCTTCCGCAACTCTGAGAAGTAATATCATGATCAAGAAAAGTGTGAGCATGCGGGTCCGAAGGTCACAACATCACATGAAGGCAATACTCCACTACAAGGATGATTAAGAGATTTACTGCAGATGATGATCTCAAAGAAAGCTCAAAGATCACTCAAGTCCAAGGAACAAAGCTCAAAGATCACTACTTGATGTACAAAGACAAATGTTGAAGAATCAAAAGACTACAAGCCAGAATCAAAGATTAATTCAAATATAATGCTAGGATTCAATTTGTATTTTCTGGGGTGACCTCCCTTAGGGGGAGATTGTTAGGTTTAAGAAAAAGACTCGGTCACCCCGTGTACTGTCTAGAATAGCATAGTTCGTAGTTGAATCGTAAGCGTATGACTTATGGTGTTGGGTCGGGTCTTTACCCACATGTTAGCCCACACCATAGCCCACTTAGGGGCATAAAACTCATGTATTTAAACACCCTTTCCAGCCATGGGAAGGGTTGGTTGTTCATTTCATAATACACACACTTAAAGATGTTTTCTCTTACTAGACTAGTCACTTTCTCTCTCTAGAAATTCGGCCAACCCATCATTCCTAGGCTTGTGTTATGATATCCAATATACTACAAAAGGCTTGTTGCATATGCTAAATGCAACCGTGATTCCTACGAAAGTGAGTTAGGATTGTATTCTCTGTACATTTTTCTAGAACGATTTTATGCTTTGGTTTGTTTTTTGTGATCACATGGGATTAAGAGCTTGCGAGAAGTCAGAGATAATCTAAAGATTTCTGCCAAATTTCAAAATCTTAAAGCAATGCTCAGGGAGTTTCTTGTCTTAATTATACTCTTTTCTTATTATTTTTATTTCTTTAATGTACAAAAGGGACATTGTACATATCAAGTGGGGGGATGGGAGTAGAAATAATACTTGACGTATGTTTTGCCTTCGATTTTTTATTTTTTTTGAAAATTATGCCAAATTTAAATTTTTGACAAATCTTTCTTAAATAAGTAGAATTAATCTTTGCCGAATGCACATTAACCTTTATTATTACTTGGTAATATTTAAACCTAATATTCCGTTTCCATTATATTATTCAAAAATCCACCAATATATTGAGTGTGCCGGTAGTATTGTAGACTTTAGAACTTGGCATGTACATCATTTTGAGACTGATAGTTCAAGAAGGCAACATTTAAGAAATCACCCAAATAACCTATATGTGTGCGTCTATCGACTTGTTTCTCTAACTTGTAGACCTCCCGTGATAAAACCGTGCAAGATACCCTTAGATCACCCATGTTAAACCTATCCATGTTTTCACCAAATGTTATATGTTTCGTGGTACCATTTCACCTTAGCCTACCCTGTAGTCTTTATTTTTCTTTGTGTTAAAACTTCTGGTTACTTCAGGTCATGGTTCAGGGGAATGGGAACGAATATTATATGCGTTTCATCAGAATAGCCATCAAGTATCTGATCTATCAAGACCCCTTGTAAATCTCCCCTTTCGACATTGTTTAATCTTCAAGTTGAGGGGATAATGTATGAATATCAAATGTTGCATGGGGCAATAATTAAAGATAACAACCCTTTACTTTGCCTATAGACAGTAAAGAAAAAAGTGTGCAACCAAATGGCCACCCATGTGCTAAAAATTAAAAAGATAGTGCAAAAATAAAAATTAAAAAAGGAGCTAGAATCCCATAATTGCTAAAGCGCCAAAACTTCTTCTGTTAAATTGGCGCTAGAATCTCCATTATAACCACCAAGTCATCAAAAACTTATGAAGAATGAAGCTAGTAGCCCATTAATTGAAGATTAGATTTTTGAACTTAAACTCTGGACCCATGATGACATGACTGGGTTATGATAACCGTTAATTACTTTAGCATCTATTTTGTGTTTTTATATTAACAACCATTAAATGCGTATCCTATGTCTATCCTTACCCTTATTACCCTTTAAAACCATAATACCCTTATTGCCTTCAAGGATTATCTGGTGTAGATTTATGTACTTTCTAAGCTTATGATAGAATACATGTCATGTCTGTGCAATTGAGCGACCACCCCAAAAATGAAACACTTAGACTAGTGGAGAGCTGAGTGACTTTTTTTCCCCTTTTCGTGAGGTGTTCGGCTTTGATGTTTTCTAGCATAAGAGTTTTATAAATTCATTTCTTGAGAAATCTTTTTATGAAATATTCTAACAAGTTCTACTTGAGCGCAAGCAGAAGTCAAGTGGGGGGATATTTGATAACATCAAATATTTAATACTTTTTTGTTGTAAAATATCCCCTTAAATACCTACAAATGTTTCACTAACACTCGAAAATGAGAATTTTTTTGTTATTTTGTAGTTTTCAGGTGAAATACAAGAAAGTAACAAGAAACAAAAAAAAGGACTAAAAGTGTAAATTCTGAAGGATGTTACGGTGTAACACTAAAAATGGTTACACCGAAACATAAATTAAGCACGTACGAAGATCAAGGAAGCACTTTACGGCGTAACGACATATCTAGTTTACCCGTAACCCTATATTTGGAAGGAAACTGTCAAAGTTATTGGTTACGGCGTAACACCTTATCCAGTTACTCCATAACCATGAAGATCCCCAAAATAAGGAATGAAGATCAGGTACAATTGGAAAGATTCTATGAAGTTACGCGTAACACCATATCTGGTTACTCCGTAAACAGCTGCTTAATTAATGAATGCCCGTGTAAGTTGTTACGGCAATAAACACCTTAATTGGTTGCGCCGTAACAGGTTCGAAAACTATAAATAGAGGCCTCATTCAATCTAATCCGATATCACTTCCACACACCAATTGAAAGAGGGGTGGGGGGGGGGGGGGGGGGGGGGGGGGGGGGGGGGGGGGGGGGGCCACAAAGGCTTCCAAACCTTCAAAAGAACACCACCTGGAGTCAATGAAGATCACATCTTAATGACTTTTTGTATTTAATCGTTCAAACAAGTTGAATCCTGTAAGAGTTATGAGTTTTCATATATGAAATTTATTTCTTATTCTCTTATTGTCTTTCCTTTGGCCATGAGCTGCTAAGCACTCAAATGCTAGCCTAGTTAAGAATTTACTATTGTTATGATTATTTCCATGTTAAATTATGTTTCACTAGATATTCCTTGACTATCGTGTAACCCTGGGTTTTTGGTAGTAAAACGGGTGGTTGGACTCAAGCTTGCCCCATTAATAGACTATCTCGTCATGGTAGGATCCAATGGGTACTAGGGAGGATCACTAACTCCTTACCTGGTGTAGAAATTGACCGGTCACCACACTTACCACTCGATACTTAAAAAGCACAGGAACTCTTTTAAACGGGTTAATAATCTTTATAGGTTATTAGATATATTTTGGGAATAGTTGGGATTAATCACTGCAACCTGGATAACCAGCCTCCTAGATGGTGGGACTAATTCAGAATCGCATGTTGTATAGGATAGACTGTATATGCACATTCAAGTCTATCGACCTTAAAAATATGAAACCATAGTTTAACATTACACAGGAATACGTTGTCATGGCAATAGTAATGAAGTAACTAGGCTAGCATGTTTTCTCTCTTGATATCTTTAAAGCTTTCAATTTCCTGTATTTACTTTATTATTATTTATTTACTTCAATTCAAAACAATCAAAACTATTTTCAACCAGTGACACTTTCAATTTAAGACTAATAACTATTTAGCTCTTGGGACGACCTCAGATTTACCAAGTCTGTACTACCCACGATTGGGTTCTCTGTCCGTTAGTGCGTTGTCAGGTAAATCGAGTTTTATAAATTTAAAACTTAAATAAAAAAATTCTTTAAAAGAAAATACGCATCACTAAGTCAGCAAGGGCTTTTTCAAAACAAACATTTTTAATATAGCAGGGTAAAGTGAAACTTCCTGGTCCTTTCTCCTTTCGAGGTAGGGCATCGTTACGAAGTGTAGTTCCGATTGAATAGGCATCTAAATCTTTTAGTCCATACGATCCCTTTTCTTCCTCATAGCAATCATCATACAAACGACTAGGAAAGGGAATAGTCGCTTGTCTTGGCTCAAAAATTAGCTTACTATTTTGTTGGGTCGATACGACGTATCATGTGGATCTTATACAGCGTATCGGGGTCGTATCAGTTTCAACAGTAGTCAATATTGAGTTGACATGATCTCTCGGGTTCATTTTAGTTGAGCTAGGTAAACTTCCAGATCCCCTTTCTTGCAGAACCTTGCTTATTTGCCCGATTTGAATTTCCAAAGCTTTGATCGAGGCTCCTTGGTTTCTGATAGCAGCATCTATGGAAGCTCGAATTTCCTTGATCAGGTTGGAGTTTCTTCATGTCTCTTTGTTGATTCATTCACAAACTTGCTCAGTGATTCTTCCATTGATTGTCTTCGCTCTTGACACAAAAGGTTTGCATTATTTCTTTGGTATAATCCTGGAGCTGTTGCTCTATATTGCCCTCCTTGTTGGAAAGGTACACCAAATTGAGTATAATACGCTTCTTCAAGGGTTTTTCCTTCTTTTTTAAGTGGACAGTCTTTGGTGTAGTGGGGTCCTTTACATAGCTCACATCCCACCTGAGCAACATATACCTTTTCATTAACCTTTTTGATTTCTCTTCCAAGATTATTAAGTTGTGCTTGGATGGCAGCCAATCCATCAGAAGTTTTAGTACTTCTTTACCTAGATGTTCCGTTGTGCCTTTTTTGAGAATATTCAACCATTTCTTAGATGGCCACTTTTGCATCGGCAATTGTCTTAGTTGGTATGGCTCCTTTGGAATTAAGATTTTGTCTAGTCGAAACTTTTAATCCGTTATAAAACAAGATTACCTCCTGCATCTCTGTTAAGTAGTGTTGAGGGAATTTCATCAATAGTTCTTTGAATCTTTCCCATGCTTGGTAAAGAGTTTCATTTCTTATTGAAAGTTATTGATCTCCTCCATTTTTTTAGTAGTTCGGGCAGGCGGACAATACTTGCTAAGAAATTATGCCTTTAGATCTTCCCAAGTTTTAATTGAACCAGATGGTTTGTTCTTTAGCCAACAACTCGCGGCTCCAGTGAGGGACATAGGGAAAGCTCGAAACATTATTTAGTCTTGCGTTATATTAGGAATATGGAATAAATCGACAATCTCAAGAACTTTTTCAATATGCACGTTCGCATCTTCATGGTCCGAACAGCTAAAGGTGTTGTCACGTAGTTCTTTGAGAAATTGATATTTTAGTCTTTGTCATCAATTTTAAACCTAGTAACACCCGATCCATAGTCTCCTCGGGTCTTGCACATGTATTCTTCCATAGTTTCCACCATTGTTTCTACAACTTCTTCCTCGGAATGTTCTTCTAGATCAGTAAATAGATCTCATTCAGGCGAACTTGATTCATCAAGACTTAGTGTCTTGAAAAGCTTCAAAGATGAGCAAAATTCTCGTTTGGGATTTTCAAAAGGTGTAAATAGTTCCTTTGTTAAACTTCGTGTCATGCACTACCTGAAACAGAGGATAAACAATCAGTAGGATAGGCTCGGAAGAAAGAAAACACAGAAAATCAAGTACGAAAATTAAATACAAAGAATCAGCTTTTGCTGTTATATCAAGTGATTGATACGCCGTATTCAATTAATTTGAATATGTTGTATATATCTATTGAACTAAGAATATGTTGTATTGGTTAAGAAAGTATTCAATTAAGTGAATACGTCGTATCAGGTTATCGACCAGAAAAGTGTATAGAACAAAATAAAACAAACAAAACAAACAAATACACAATCAAACAATAATAATCAAATATACAGAATTTTACACTAATCTAAATTACACTAATCCTAGGGGTTAAGTTAATCTAAGGTTAAAAACCCAAATATTAAATAAAATAAAGATTAAACAACTTCACTCCCTGGCAACGGCACCAAAAACTTGATGTGTGTCGTCGTGTAGGTTGTTATTTTAGTTATCAAGTTTTACATTTATATTTTGTCGACTTAACCTAAAACAACACTTTAACGGGCAGTGTACCCGATCAGATGTAGCTTCATTTGTAAGTAGGATGTCGATCACTAAGAGCGAGAGCGTTAATCTATAGTTCTATCAATATTTTGGTTAACTAAACTAAGTTAATTTAAACTATGTTAATCTTAATCTATGTTAAACCTATGTTATTCCTAATTCTAACAGATAAAGGGGTGTTTTCAGTCTGAGAGAGTGGCACAAGTTTTGTGGTGACTTAAATCAATTTAAAACACAATAACACACACAAGTAGATAATCAAAAGATAGAAGAGCGGTCTAGCCAAATATAAGAAAACTGTATTAACCATGATTAATCCAATTAAAATGCAGGTTTATTTATTTTAGTGTAATGAGTGCTTATCTCGAGGCAGCATATCATTCTAAGATTTAGGCGGTACTTCTTCCTAAAACCTAGACACGTAGAATTCTATCACAATTAAACGCATTTGCATAAACCATCCTATTTGCTGATTATAATCTATCTTAGGAGATTAATAATGGTGATCTTATTAAACCTAGCTCATGGAGACTTTACCCACTTACTGCTTAATGGCTCTTTATATACTAGTAGTCCACTGTCTGAGTCTTTACCAAAGGAATTAGTACGTTATTTGTTAATCCTAGGTCACTTGCTAGTCCAACTTGTTCAAATAAACCAATGGTAAAGATAGGTCAATATTTGTGATCCTATTACTCTAGATATATAAATTGCGGATATAGAGAGCCATCCTGACATCTAGCTAGCGAGATATTTTGCATTCTTAGATTCAGTTGAATGATGGGTCGCATACTTAAGCACATAAACAAGTATAAATTGATAAACATAATCAACAACCAACGATAAATTAAGCAATCGATATAAACAAACCAAACATTTAAATCTTCATAATCGTGGTTAATACCCAAGGGTATTAGCCCTTAACCATTGTAATTAATACAAGAATAATCAATCAACCAAGGTAAACTAACCGAGTTAAACGAATGATACCAAAAATCAAACGATTATAAGAGTATAGGGATTACAAGGTGTTTCCTATGGAATTTGAAGCTTTGCTTGAATATCGACTTTTGTGGTTAGGATGTCTAAAATATGACCAAGCACACCTAAAACTCATTTTTAGGTTTTCTATTTATAGTGTCTGGAATTTGGTCGATACGGCGTATTGGTGGAAGTTAATATGGCATATCGAGAGTTTCTTGGAGTAGGGACCACGTTTAATATCTTCCAGAATATTTAATTACTATATCTTGGATACGGCATATAGAACTTTTTTGGATACGACGTATAGGTCTTCGTGGTTTTTTGTGAAGTGCAGGCACAGATACGCCGTATCTTCCTTGATGGATACGACGTATATAATGTCAGAACAGTTTCCTTCAGAAATCTTCATTTAAGCTCCAGAATGCATGCCTTTTAGCTAATCTTCATAATGTACTCTATAATTACTGCAATTCCCAAATATAAACGATTAAGTATCAATTCTTGCAATAATTATACAAAATGGGTAATTTACATGGGATAAATGATGCTATAAGAGTGACGTTATTTGATGTCATCAAGTGTTCTTTCTTTTCAATCTCAAAATACCTTCTATCCACATAACATTGATCAACCTCGGTTTCCATTTCGTTAAAAATTGCTTTCATTTTGTTTATTTGTTTGAAAAGACCTTGGTCAAACATTGTAAAATATTCTCTTAAGGATTTGACAAATGGAATCACGTCTTTTTTGAAAGCTCCCCTAATATGTTCAAACCCCCATGTCCCTTCATTATGCCTAGTTACTTTGGTTATGACTTTTACCACCTTGTCAAAATTGTCAAGATGACTTCTTATTTTCAAAAAATTTCTTTGATAATACTTATCGATGGAAACTCAGGAGGAAAATCATTTTGAACTGGTTCTGGTTAAACCGGTGCTTTTTTAGAGACTGTTTTTGAAATTGGTAACCAGAAGGCTTGTTCTGCAAACAGTTGTTTTTAGGAACAAAATGCTCATACAATTTATTCAGTGAAGCATAATCAATGGGTGTGATATTCACTCTTTTCTCTTTCACAATCAGATCATTTTGTTTCTCATTCATTTTTAGCCTAGTTGCTTCAGCTAAATCTAAAGTCTCTTCAGAATCAATTACTGAAATTGGAGCATGTTTTTTAGCTAAAGCACTACCACAGTACAACACAGGTTGTTTTCGCTGAGCTTTCGTAAGATACAAGAGATTTTGATAACCAAGTGCCGTTTTGTGATTATCATCATAAAAAACTTGAGGTTTCGTTAACATATGCATCGTTTGCACAGTTTGACCTTGTTTGTAAACAATGTTTTCAAGAGCTTTCTCTTTCTTTTCCAAATCAATAATTTCTTCAATATATTTATCTTGTTTTTCTTTAGTTTCTATTTTCAAAACTTTAACTGGTGTTGATAAATTCTTGTGACTTTTAACATTTGCAGAAAGTTGCAATTTCAATGTTAGAATTTGTTTTTGAAAATCAGCAAACTTTTCATTTCTATCAATGATTATACCTCGCATTTGAGAATCAATATATTTTTTGTGGGCATTTAAATCAAATTTATGTCTTTCTTCAAAAATTTTAATCATTTCCTTGTATCGTTCAAGCTCAGCAGTTAATGATTCATTAACAGTCTTATTTTCCTGATTAACCGCATTGCATTTTGCTACTTGATTAGACATTTCCTCAATTACAGACATTATCATAGAATCTTGTGTTTTAGGAGATGTAGTACTTTGAACAACTTCATTTTCGCTCTTTTTCAGATATTGATCATACGAAATAACATTGCTGTCACTTGTAATTTCAATATTTGAATCGTCATTAATAACAAGTTGTTCAAATTATTCCATCTCTTAAACACTTTGTTCAAACACATTATTATTATGATAAGTGTCGTAATTTGGTACCTCGGAGAGAACATCTAAACTATAAGATGAGAGATTGGCCATGAAGGCTGCTTGTTCTGTAAGTGCTTCATCACAAACTGAATCAAATGCATCAATATCATATGACTGGAAGATAGAAGTGGTAGTCAATACGCAAACATCAATGCCTGAATCAACTCTTTCCCCTATATCTGCCAAAAATGTAAGGTGTTCTTCATTCAAAGCAACCCATGCTTCCTGAGCTTGTGCTGGCAACATCTTTTCCTTAAACCATTCTGAATTATTTGCCCTCTTTGGTTGAGTACATTGCCTTGCAAAGTAACCATCACCTTTGCAGTTGTAGCATCGAATGGCCACCACCTTTGATTGGTTTGTAGTCGAATTTCATGTATCCCTGATAACCCCTAATCAAGTAGCATTCCCCTTTAAACTATTACCCCCATAACTCTGAGTCTGTCGTCCTTGCACATTCTGCACTGTGATCCCGTCGTCTTGAATAGTGGCTTGGTTTCTTGGATTGGACGAAGTCCCGAATTGATTGTTGGTTGTTGGATATCTTGGGGCAAAGGTTGAGCTAATGAATGCCATTGCTTTGTTGAGACTTGCAATTGGATCATCTGTGGGAAGAAATGATGGTACAGCAAGACCTTAATCAAATTGTGGAAATGATGTTGGTGATTGTTGATGAACAGCTAGTGCTTGATATGATTGTCGATGAACCACTAATGTTTGATGAAAAACCAGTGCAGAGTATGATTGTTGATTGTAGACATTCCCATCCATTGTAGACATTGGATTCATAATGATGTGATTGATGTGTGAAATGATGTTAAGGATCTTAAGTAGATTAAGTGATGTTGTTGTGGTTTGTTAAACTTGATTGTTTTAGGTAATGTGTGCTTAATTATTAAGTCTTGAAGCTTTAAGGACTAACGGTGTAATTATCTTGAAGTAACAAGGGTTAACGGTTGATTAAATAAAGTTTAGGACTAAGGGTGTAACACTTTTGTAACTAAGGACTAATGGTGAGAAGGTGTTAAAGTAAAAGGGTTAAATATTGCTTTCATCTATCAAAATAGATTTGAACCTTCTAATCTTACTTGAACCCTTGCCAAATGACTTGAACCTTAGATAAGTTATGAACTTCCTTTTTGAAATAACCCTTTCAATCCTTTTTGAACCTTTGAAAAAAATATCAATTACGTATGGATATTCTCATACCAGTACGTATGCATGGATAAATTAGAAAAAAAATGACTTCTTCTTTTACCTTGTAACTGAAACGTAGGGTTAGGATTTTCGGTATCGATTCGAGATGATTCAACAAGGAACGAGCACACTATTAAAATGTTATGATGATCGCGATGCTCGAGAGTGTCGTTATAATGTCCATGAATGTCGAAACTCAAAACCCGAAACAACTCGAAACAAACTCAAACCGCGTTAGCAACTTAATATCAAACCGCCTGATAATGAATCAAACCGCCTTGTCTTTGAGATCAAATCGCGTGATAACAAACTCAAATCGCCTTGATTAATAACTCAAATCGCCTGTGAGTGTTGTATCAAACCGCCTGTGAACAAATCGCCTTAAAGATCAAACCGCTTAGTAACCCTGATCAAATCGCTGAAATGGTACACTCAAATTGCTGGAATGGTATAGTCAAATCGCTGGAATGGTATACTCAAATCGCTGGAATGGTACAGTCAAGTCGCTGGAATGGTACACTCAAATCGCTGGAACGGTACTTGGACAAATCGCCTTTTTTAAGTATCAAATCGCTGAAATGGTGAACTCAAATCGTTGGAATGGTACACTCAAACCGCATACAAAATAAGCTCAAACCGCCTGAAAGTGTATCAAAGCGCCTGGCTGCGCCTAACTGTGAACTCAAACCGCTTGATTTCACCTGCTCAAACCACCTAAAATACGATCAAATCGCCTAAAAGGAGATCAAATCGCCTGTACTATGTTTTTGGGTTTTTGTCCTTTTTCTTTTACTTTTCAAACCGTATACAAAGATAAGCACAAATAAGCCGAGATAAGCAGTTTGACACGATAAGTAAGCTACAAAATGACAAAATAAATAAGCTTCTAATCGGTTGTAATAACAGATTTATGTTTTGTTGATTTTAAAGAAAAGCAAACAACCTAAAAACCACAAAATAAGCCGAGACTACTAAAGGTTAAAAAAAACTGTGTTAAGCTCTTTAAAATCTTAATAAGCCACGAAAATATGTTTTAACAGATTCTAGTTATGGTTTTTAAGGAGAAAGATTCAAGCTTTTTAAACAGCAAAGTACATATACCAAACAATAAGCCGAATCTAATAAGCCTAAAATAAGCCAAACCAAAAAGCTTATAAATGTTAGACGAATAAATTATTAGCCCAAGCCATTGTGGGCTTGAGGTCCATTAGATTTAGGGTTTAGTTATGTTAGTTTATTCTCAAAGCAATGTTCTATTATAAATAGACATGCTTTGTTATGTAATTCACAATAATTCAATCAATATTAATTTTCACCATCCTTCATGGTATCAGACGCCATTGTAGATCCTCAAAAACAGTAACTATTTATCACAAAATAGATGTCATTCGGTCATCGGCAAATCACCGATGATTCGGAGGGATCCCAAATGTATCTTTTCCTATCCTCTTATTAGCTGGAATACAAATACATCAAGTACCTCGTATGCTTGTGCTCTCTCTAGAAAAATAAATCAAGTAACTCAAGTACCTAAATCCACCTTTCAGTAACCACTTCTCAAACGTCTCCCCGCAACGACTTTAGTTGAATAGCAAGCCATCATCAAACTTTGTCTTTTAATCTTTGTTTTACTAGCGAAGATCATTGTAGTTTTCTAAAATAGTTGGTTGATAAATTGTCACTCCTATCTAAAGGCAAAGCAAGCCATGTCGAAAAAATAAACGTCACACAAAAGAGGCAGCCGCAAGAAATAAACCACTATGCCACTAAACACAATTATGCTTCCGCTCAAACAAACAACAAAGAAGATGAGGAAACCACCAGAGATCATTGTATTTTAAAAAATAGTTGGTCAAAAAATTTACGCTCCTACCTAAAGGCAAAAAGCTATGACGTAAAAATAAACGTCACGCAGAGGAGGAAGCTGCAAACAATAAACCACTATGTCGGCGAATACAATTATTCTTCCGACTCAACAAACAACAAAGAAGATGATAAAAGAAGAAGCGCTTTTCAATATGCCGATATTTTCACTAAGGGGCTGCCTTCTATATTGTTTGAAGAATTTCGATCCAGATTGAGCGTACGGCCTCCTCCCGCTCAAACTGTCTTGCTCCTTTGGTGTCAATGAGCATGAATACAAGCCAGAGTTTGACATTGTTTCGAATGCCAGTTGCACAACCAACTGTCTTGCTCCTTTGGCTAAGGTCATCAATGACAGGTTTGGCATTGTTGAGGGTCTTATGACAACCATGCCTTCTATCACTGCTACTCAAAAGACTGTTGATGGTCCATCAATGAAGGACTGGAAAGGTGGAAGAGCTACTTCTTTCAACATCATTCCCAGCAGCACTAGAGCCGCTAAGGCTGTTGGTAAAGTTTTGCCATCACTTAATGGCAAATTGACAGGAATGTCCTTTCGTGTCCCAACTGTGGATGTTTCAGTTGTGGACTTGACTGTGAGGCTCGAAAAGAAGGCTACCTATGAGCAAATCAAGGCTGCAATCAAAGAGGAATCAGAGGGTAAGCTCAAGGGTATTTTGGGGTATACTGAAGACGATCTTGTATCCAGTGACTTTGTTGGTGACAGCAAGTCAAGCATCTTTGATGCCAAGGCTGGAATAGCTTTAAATGACAACTTTGTGAAGCTTGTGTCATGGTATGACAATGAATGGGGATACAACTCCCGTGTTATCGATTTGATCTGCCACGTTGCGTCTGTCCAAGCTTAAATTTTCTGATATGGCCTCGGATTGGTTTCATTTTGGTCAAACACTCCGATATTCATTATGTGGATTGATATTTGCCAACTAATAGTCACAAACTTGCCACTCACACCGGACCATCTATCTTTCTTGGGCACCCCTATGATCATCGTAAATATCGGTGATTTAACCTGTACACGACAACCCCCCCAATCAAACAACACAATTAAATTTTTTTAATTTTTTTTAGAACGACAAATTTTTTTTCACAACTTATACCATATATCTCACAATATATTTCACATAAGCCTCTATCGAGGCTTGAACCCACAACCTCTAAATTGGTGGGGAACTCACATACCCAATAACTCTTGGTGGCTAACTGAGCTAGCCCGGTTGATTAAACAACACAATCCAATGTATCCGTGTAAGAAACCATTCATTTGAAAGATTTAAGTTAATTCCTTGGATCAAAGTTATAGTGATCAGGTTTTGTCGTCGTATAACATTAAAAGAATTTAATATGTATTTGTTAATCGGAAGGAAGAGCATGAATTCGAAGCATAGCTTTAGTATGTCACTGTTACAAAGTCAACCTAAGACCACATCATTTATTTTTTATTGCTTCTTTGATTAATTAATCATGCTATCTTATGTTAATGTGATGCACAATGGGGACCGGTAAAGGTGGGTTTACATCAAAAAGTCTACGCAGACTTTGCACCGAATCTTGATTGATCGAGATTTTAGTCGACTTTTAATCATTTATACCCTCGTACCTTGTTCTATTGCAAATCGCAAAACATATCAACTTATCAAACATGAAAGGGTGCAAGCACTTTAGCCACCCACACAATCTAGAATTCCAGGAAAACTTAGAAGGTGCACAACTCTCTTGCAACGGCTGCAACTTTTTTTGTACCGGTACCCCGGCTTACTCATGCCATGCTTGCAAATACTTTCTTCACGAACAATGCTTCAATGCATCGCGATCATTAGCCCATCCGTTGCACCGCGATCATCAACACTACTCCCCATTTCAACCCACACTTCAGGTTCCTTCCAATGTGACTTGTGCCATCAAGCTGGCTCGGGTTATGGTTTTTCTTGTGCTGCGTGTGAATTTGATCTCCATGTGCATTGTGCTTATAATGAACTTAAACCTAAAATGCCCGCCACCCCACTACCAAATCAAGCAAAATCAAATCACACCCGAGCCACGAATTGCATTATCACCCTAAGCTGCTTTATAATAGTGGCATGACATGTTCATGTTGGAATTAGTAGACATTAAGATCATATTAACTATTAATAAATACGAGCACGCAGCGGAAGACTAGCACGTAAGATCATTCACATAGTCATATAAATTAACATAATAATAATAAAAGAAAAACGTACCTTTTAGCAAATCTTGAATTAATAAATCAAGAACAATATAAGATCAAAGTATGATCTCTCTTTGGATTCGTACACACGTTTGTTAGCGATTCAATTAGAATGCTAGTTCTTTTATAAACAATAAGCAAAACAACTTACTTTAAGTTGATTAATCAAATCGGTTTTCCCACTTGGTTGGGTGTAGCCGATTGACTCAACAAGAGAGAAGGGGAAGAGAAAAGAAGTTTTTGCTTTTAGGTTTCACCAAAAGATATATCAAAACAATGAGCCTTGATTTGTTTATATAGGCATAAGGAATTTGTTATAAGGAAACAAATTTCCACCTCCTCTTGTTGAGGTATAACCGGCCCCAAACACAAGCCCACAACCCAAGCCAAAACTTTCCTTTTCTCATTATTTAACATTAAGTCATTTATGTTAACATTTAACGACCGTTAAATAAATTCCGTTAAGTAACTAATTAATTAACGACCGTTATCTTATTATTTACACAATTAATATAAATTAATTAATTATATTTATTGAATCCAAACGCTATCGTGTGCGTCTCCAAAGGCCCGAGTCGCATTCCGGACATATATTATTTACGTGTACATTCTTTCAAAAACATATTAAAATGTGCATATTGTAACACTTTATGAAAGGTCATTACATTTAATGACACTTTTTTATAGTTTACGTAGAGTTTTTATAGTTTACGTACCAAGGTGGAACTCTGAAAAAAGTTCGTAGTTATTTTGTGACTGAGATAGCTAGTAGATGCTTTTTTGGAAGGTTGTAAATGATACAAAAGGACATTTAAACAAAAAGATATGACTAATATCAATTAATTGCATTTGAGGGTCAGAAATGCAAATTTCTCTATTTCTATACTAGTTTTATTTTTATTTTTTTTAACGGCAAATTGAATTAACAACCTAGCAAGCGGCTAGGAGCAAAGAAAAACAATTACAGAGGGATTGAAAGAGTGTTACAAGGATTATCAAATCACTCAATCCAATTGATGGAAATATTCTTATGCCTATTAGCAATCCAATTAAAAGAAAAAAGCTTAATGTCATTGAAGAGGAGATCTAGATTTGGTCTTTTAGGAGCAAAAGCGAACTCATTTCTATATCGCCAAAGAAACCAAAGTGTCGTTTGGACCACCGCATCAAAGAGGGTAGAAAGAGGAGGAGGGAGGCTAACTTTGTCCGCAAGGTTGATTGCTTCAAGAAGGCTCAGGACATTTACGTTGTAAACATTCCACCACAGCAAGACATCTTTCCAAATCTTCCTAGCAAGATTACAATGAACGAAGATGTGTTCTTCAGTTTCAACATCTTCATCACAAATTGGGCATCTCACTAACTTTAAGTCAATTCCCCTATGATCCAAGTTTATTCTAGTAGGCATTCTTTGATTTAGAATTCTCCAAGTATTGATGTTTACCTTGATAGGCACTAGGTTGTTCCATTTGAATAGTTGAGAGGGAAGGTTATGTGATTGGCGTATGATATGTTTTCTAATAAGGTTGACGGAGAACCCATGTAAGTGGTTGAGATGACACTCCCAGGTGTCATGGGTGTTTGAGAGTTGAAAGTTAGACAACAAGCTGACAATTTCATTAAGCTCATCAATCTCACGTTGGGACCTTAATGCTCTGCTCCAAGTCCATTCAAAGTGAAGGCCTGGTTGGAGAATTGGGCCAGTAGCAGTAGCATGTGCAAAAATAGAGACAGTATGGTGTTGAATAAGAGTTGGAGCTCTATCTCTTACAAGGCAATTTTTGTTGACTTCTAAGCGGAAAAGCCGAGGGTATGAAACATTTAACGGCCCTCCTCCTACCCAATTGTCAAGCCAGAATCTTGTGGATTCGCCATTACCCACCTTTCTCTTGAAAATATTTCGGAGATCTATCCCGATAGGGAGAAGATCATCATTCAACTTTACTATTCGATACCAAGGCCCTGATTTATATTTAATTGAAGACGGGTCCCCTAAGCCACCATTGTAACCATGAATTGAGCGAATGACTTTACCCCAAAGAGCATTATCTTCCTTGTAGAATCTCCACCACCATTTAATCAACATCGACTGATTACTCACTTTGAGGCTACAAATGCCAAGACCTCCTTGGTTGAGAGGAGATAAGGCCTTGTCCCATGGAATCCAAGAATTTTTTCTTATGTCCAAAGAGCCTCCCCAAAAGAAATTTCTTCTTATACTCTCAAGCTTGTCTATTATCTTTTTTGGAGCCTTGAAAGTAGAGAAGTAATAGACGCCAAGGCCACCAAGAACGGATTAAATGAGAGTAAGATGACCACCAATTGAAAGAGTCTTGGATTTCCATCTTGAGAGGCGATTGAGAAAACGGTCTATTAGAGGGGACCAGTTTGCACATCTAGACATATTTGCACCTATGGGTAGACCCAAAAAGATACAAGGGAATTGAGATGGTTGGCAACTAATCGACAATGCAAGAGAATTGACTTCCAACGGGGTTACACCAACACCAAAAAGCTTGCTTTTATTGAAGTTTACTTTGAGGCCGGAAGCAAGGTGAAAACAAGTGAGAATTCTAGATAGATTCTTGGCGTTGGTTAACGACCATTCACCCATAATCAAAGCATCATCCGCAAATTAGAGATGAGAGATGTATGTTTTGTCTTTTCCCACCTCAATAGCATGAAAGATGTTTTTATTTTTTGCTTCAACAAGTATCACGTTAAGAGCTTCAACCGCCAAAATAAAAAGGAAAGGAGATAGGGGGTCGCCTTGTCTAAGACCTCTTTCAACTTTGAATTCTTTCGATGGGGAACCATTTATGAGAACCGAGGCATATGCCGAATTAAGACAAGCTTTGATCCAATTTCTCCATTTGCTAGAGAAACCCATTTGAGACATGATTGAATCCAAGAAAGACCATGATAAAGTGTCAAAGGCTTTTTGAAAGTCAACCTTGAAAAACAAGAAACGTTTTTTGTGTTTCTTAGCCCAAGACAAGATTTCTTCTACTATAAGAGGGCCATCGGTGATTTGACGGCCCTTGATAAACCCTATTTGGACCTCACTAACAACCGAAGAAATCACTTGAGCAAGACGATTTGCAAGGACTTTTGCTAAGATCTTATATTGACAACCAATAAGACTTATTGGTCTAAAGTCGCCAATAACAATAGGATCATCAATTTTGGGGACAAGGGTGATGAAGGAGGAGTTGCATCCTCTGGGGGATAATAGTGCAAGATTCAAATTCTCGAACAAAAGAAATGATGTCATTACCGAGGAGATCCCACTGATTTTTAATAAACTTGAAAGTGAACCCATCTGGCCCGGGTGCTTTGTCTCCACCACAACCTCAAACCGCGTCCTTTATTTCTTGGTTCGAAAAAGGACGGTCAAGAAAAGTGATATCTTCTAAGGAAAGGTGTTTAAAAAGATTGCTAGAGAAGGTAGGTCTTGAGAGGTTTGTTTCCTTGAATTTGCTTTCGAAAACGTGAAAGATGTGATCTTTTATTAAGGGAGGATCCGTGACCCATGAACCAAGAATGTTCAGACCATTCAGTCTCGACCTATTTAGGCGACTATTGATGATCCCATGAAAGAACCCTGAGTTTTCATCACCGTCCTTTGCCCATTTACACTTTGCTTTTTGTTTGAGATCTTTGATCAATC
>BQNB010053196.1:6124-40134 GCA_026074375.1 Tanacetum coccineum
TAATCATTAGGTGTGAGGGAAGTAAATTGTTGTTAAATAAAAATCAAAAAACAAATAGATTAAGACTTAAGATACAAGTTGCTAGACACTTATTTTCTGA
Organism: Tanacetum coccineum; assembly: GCA_026074375.1. Taxonomy (NCBI): domain Eukaryota; kingdom Viridiplantae; phylum Streptophyta; class Magnoliopsida; order Asterales; family Asteraceae; genus Tanacetum; species Tanacetum coccineum. The sequence continues at coordinate 6,225 of BQNB010053196.1, forward strand.
CCATTATTATGATAAAGACACGACTATTTACAACGTCTTGATCATAGATCAAACACAACAACCTAAGTTGGCGTTCCCGTAACGATCAACTTCTCAATCATCCTAAAACTTTACATACTTTACAAGGCAAGTGGCGATATCTTCCACTTTGTACATTACTTTACATCGTTGATTTTTAGACGTATCAACGAATAATCGATCCTTCATATAATTCCTTTGGTAATGATTTTTGTGAAACGATTATCTTCAAACTTTCTTTCTTTTTTTCTTTTTTTAATAATGCTTCAAATCTCGGTGTAGTTTCACCATCTTCACCATCATAATAATTCCGAATAGTTCCTTCGGTAATTTCTCCGTTCTTCGGTTTCACCAATAATTGTGACGGTAGTAAAATCACATGAGCTTTGACTACTAATATACATTCCCATTTGCAATGTGCAAATTTCCAACCGCACCAAAGATTAAAAATGACACAAGACTCGGGAAATACAAACTTTACACTTTAAGCAACTAGCAACTGTAAATTAAACTTTAATCTAACAAGGTAGGTTAAAGTGTAAGGGTGTAACGAAAGAAATAGTTGGTGTAAATTCCTAAAGGATTGGCTCTACGTGTTGTTCTAGTGGATGATCACTCTAAAGATGAGAGTGGAAGGGTTTACCGGGAGGTTAACTAACCGGTGTAGTTAGTTAATAAACAACATGTATAGGCGATTTGGTTGTAATCCTAAGATTTACCAATTTAAACTAGTTACTCCTAAATCCATAGTACTTATCATTGCGGTCTCGAGTGATATACCAAGCCAAGTTCTAAAGTCTACAATATAACCGGCACACTCATATTTTATGGAATTTGGGTAAACATTTAGAAACAGAATGGCTAAATCCTCACAATATCTAACAAGAGTTATTGTGTGTGGGTTATGTATCAAGTAATTTTAACAAAAGTAAGCTTAATTTTTTTAAAATTTGAGCATAATATAAGCATTTTAATGTGAAAATTAGGACAAGTAAAGTAGGAATTAAACATCTAATTAATGACTAAATTCATTACCTTCTATTATATATTTAAGAAAATCCAAATCATCCAAACAATATTAATCTAAGTTTGGAAATTCATAAAGTAGGAATTAAACATATAATTAATGATAATTCGTTACCTTCTATTATAGATTCAAGAAAATCCAAATTATTTAAATCACCAATTCAAAACCTTAAAAATTGTAGGACAACACAACTGCCTCGTCAGACTTATCTCAATAAAATCTATATATAATTGGCACTAATATCATGTCGATCAATTAATGTTCTAATCTCAAAAACAATATTAAAAACCGAGTTTAGAAATTAATAAGTAGGAATTTAAACATATAATTAAGACTAATTGTTACCTTTTATTATAGATTAAGAAAATTCAAACTCATTTAAAACTATTATAAAAATTAAGTTTGGAAATTCATATAGTAGGAAAAAAACATATATATTCTGGTCTAAATTTGTTACCATTATTTTAGGAGTCAGAAAATCTAAATCATATCATAACAATATTAACCTATGTTTTGAAATTCATAAAGTAGGAATTAGACATATAATTAATGGCTAAATTCATTACCTTGTATTATAGATTCAATAAAATCTAAATCATTCAAACAATATTATCCTAAGTTTGGAAATTCATAAAGTAGGAATTAAACATATAATTAATGACTAAATTTGTTACCTTCTATTATAGATTCAAGAAAATCCAAATAAATAAATCACCAATTCAAAATCTAAAACAATTGTAGACAACGCAATGCCACGTCAGATATTTAACTCAATAAACTCATATAAAAATGGCATATATATCATGTCGATCAATTAATATCTACATTCAAACAATATTAACCTAAGTTTGGAAATTCATAAAGTAGGAATTAAACATAAAATTAATGACTAAATTCGTTACCTTCTATTATAGATTCAAGAAAGTCCAAATCATTCAAACAATATTAACCTATGTAGGAAATTCATAAAGTAGGAATTAAACATATAATTAATGACTAAATTCGTTACCTTCTACTATAGATTTAAGAAAATCCAAATTATTTAAATCACCAATTCAAAACCTTAAAAATTGTAAACAACACAATGCCACGTCAGATATTCAACTCAATAAACTCATATAAAAATGGCATATATATCATGTCGATCAATTAATTTCTACATTCAAACAAAATTAACCTGAGTTTGGAAATTAATAAAGTAGGAAATTAACATATAATTAATGACTAAATTCGTTACCTTTTATTATAGATTCAAGAAAATTCAAATCATTTAAACTATATTAACTTAAGTTTGGAAATTCATAAAGTAGGAATTAAACATATAATTCTGGCTAAATTCGTTACCTTATATTATAGATTAAAGAAAATCCAAATCATTCAAACAATATTAACCTATGTTTGGAAATTCATAAAGTAGGAATTAAACATATAATTAATGACAAAATTCATTACCTTCTATTATAAATTCAATAAAGTCTAAATCATTGAAACAATATTATTCTAAGTTTGGAAATTCATAAAATAGGAATTAAACATATAATTAATGACTAAATTCGTTACCTTCTATTATAGATTCAAGAAAATCCAAATCATTTAAATCACCAATTCAAAATTTTAAAAAATTGTAGACAACGCAATGCCACGTCAGATATTCAACTCATTAAACTCATATAAAAATGGCATATATATCATGTCGATCAATTAATTTCTACATTCAAACAATATTAACCTAAGTTTGAAAATTCATAAAGTAGGAATTAAACATATAATTAATGACTAAATTCCTTACCTTCTATTATAGATTCAAGAAAATCCAAATCATTCAAACAATATTAACCTATGTTTAGAAATTCATAAAGTAGAAATTAAACATATAATTAATGACTAAATTCATTACCTTCTATTATAGATTCAAGAAAATCCAAATCATTTAAATCACCAATTCAAAATCTTAAAAAATTGTAGACAACGCAATGCCACGTCAGATATTCAACTCAATAAACTTAATAAAAATGGCATATATATCTTGTCGATCAATTAATTTCTACATTTAAACAATATTAACCTAAGTTTGGAAATTCATAAATTAGAAATTAAAAATATAATTAATGACTAAATTCGTTACCTTCAATTATAGATTTAAGAAAATCTAAATTAAAACAATATTAACCTAAGTTTGGAAATTCATAAAGTAGGAATTAAACATATAATTAATGACTAATTTCGTTACCTTCTATTATAGATTCAAGAAAATCCAAATTATTTAAATCACCAATTCAAAACCTTAAAAATTATAGACAACACAATGCCACGTCATATATTCAACTCAATAAACTCATATAAAAATGGCATGTATATCATGTCGATCAATTGGTTTCTACATTCAAACAATATTAACCTAAGTTTAGAAATTAATAAAGTATGAATTTAACAAATAATTAATGACTAAATTCTTTACCTTCTATTATATATTCAAGAAAATTCAAATCATTTAAATAATATTAAATTAAGTTGGGAAATTTATGCTCCTCTCCTCGCGCTGGAATTAAACGTATAATTATGGATAAATTTGTGACCTTATATTTTAGATTCAAGAAAATCCAAATCATTCAAACAATATTAACCTATGTTTGGAAATTCTTAAAGTATGATTTTAATCCATTTTAATTAATGACTATAATTCATTATTTATCCCTAAGTTTGAAAATATAAAGTAGGAATTAAACATATACTTTATGACTAAATTCGTTACCTTCTATTTATAGATTCAAGAAAATCCAAATCATTATTTGAAATCACCAATTCAAAATCTAAAAATTGTAGACAATGCAATGCCACGTCAAATATTTAACACAATAAAATCATATAAAAATGGCATATATATCATGTCGATCAATTAATTTCTACATTCAAACAATGTTAACCTAAGTTTGGAAATTCATAAAGTAGGAATTAAACATATAATTAATGACTAAATTCGTTACCTTCTATTATAGATTCAAGAAAATCCAAATCATTCAAACAATATTAACCTATGTTTGAAAATTTATAAAGTAGGAATTAAACAAATAATTAATGACTAAATTCGTTACCTTCATTTATAGATTCAAAAAAATCCAAATCCTTTAAATCACAAATTTAAAATCTTAAAAAATTGTAAACAACGCAATTAAACATCTGTTTAAGAAACAAGACGCAAAACCCCATCTTATTCGATGGATTCTACTCCTACAATAATTCGATATAGAAATCAAAGATAAAAAAGGTACAGAAAATGTTACAGCCGATCACTTATCTCGGATTGACAATGACGAGACAAGTGATGACAATGACGTTGATGACAACTTTCCTGGAGAAACAGTTATGGAAATGAACACCAAAAATGAATCATGGTTCGCAGACTTTGCAAACTATTTAGTGGGTGATATTATACCAAGAGGGATGACGTACCAACAAAAGAACAAATTCTTCTCTGGCCTCAAACACTACTTTTGGGAGGAACCATATCTTTTTAAAGTATGTTCTGATGGTATGATCAGACGATGTGTATCTGGACCAGAAACCCAAACTATTTTAGATCAATGTCACCACAGACCAACTGGTGGACATTATGGACCAAACGTAACTGCTAAAATGGTAATAGATTCAGGTTTTTACAGGCCAACAATCATAAAAGAAGTTCATACTCTAGTTCGCCTTTGCGAAGCATGCCAAAAGACGAGAAATATATCAAAACGTGATGAGATGCCCTTAACTAACATTCAAGTATGTGAAATTTTCGATATTGGGTATCGACTTTTTGGGACCATTCCCAAAATCACATAAGTTTGAATATATTCTTGTCGCTGTCGATTGCGTATCTAAATGGGCCGAAGCTCAAGCTTTATCAACCAATGATGCCCGAGTGGTTCTCACTTTCATGAAGAAACTATTTTACCATTTCGGAATGCCCAAAGCTCTAATAAGCGACCGAGGTACTCACTTCTGTAACAAGATATTGGAAAAGACTATGAAGAGATATGGAGTTAGTCACCGTTTCTCTACATCATACCACCCTTAAACAAGTGGTCAAGTTAAAAACACAAACAGAGCCCTCAAAAGAATTCTTGAAAAGACTGTTAAAGATAATCCTGCTATTTGGTCAAGAAAACTTGATGACGCTCTATGGGCTTTTCATACTGCTTATAAAACAGCAACTGGTACAACACCGCTCAAACTCATATATGGAAAGAATTGTAACCTTCCATTTGAAATTGAACACTATGCATACTAGGCCCTGAAGAATTGTCGTCGACTACCTTAATATAAGAAAATTGTATAACCATTATTAAGCCGATAGAATGATTGGTTTTGTTTCATTTAGTGCAATGATCTCTTCTTCTCGAGGTGCATATCATATCTTAAGACTTAGCGTTACATCATCTAAGACCTAGACAATTTTATTCTGTCACAATAAAGCATCACGCATTAAAGGCATTCCTTATTTGCTTATTATTAATTATCTTAGGGATTAAAGGAATCGTATCTTGTTTTAAACCTAGATCATAGGATTTTACCCACTTACCGCTTAATGGAAATCTATACACTAGTAGTCCACTTGTCCAACTATCCAATGGAATCAGAACGTTATTTGTTGAATTATCTAGGTCACCTGCTAGTCAACACGATCAATAAACCATCAGCAATATCTAATTAACTAGTTAAGCCCGAAGCGTATCCTAGACACAGACTTAGAAGGACAATACTTGTGTAACTATTATTCTATATGTATAAATTACTTTATGGAGAGCTATCACGGACTCTAGATCCGCTTGGTCCACTTTCCTAGATCCAGTTGAATGATAGGTCGCATACAAAAGCACGTAAACAAGTATAAATTGATAAACATAAACAAGCACTCAACGATAAATCAAGAAATTGATATAAACAAATACTCCCTCCATCCTAAAATTATTGTCTCCCGACAAAAAATACACAATTTAAGAAAAAATGCATTTATTACTGCTTTCTCTCTCTTACTTTTTGACAGAATGACAGTTTTACCCTTAACTAATTAATTAAAGTCTTCTTTAAAGTTTGTAATATTAATTTCAAACAAGAGTAATATAGTAAACTTAATAAAACTTTCCTATCTATTTTAGTAGTGGACAAATAAATTGGGACATCCCAAAAAGGAAACATAGACAATAAAAATGGGACGGAGGGAGTACCAAACATTTAGATTTTCATAATAATGGCTAATACCCGAAGATATTAGCCTTCAAACGTCATAATAAATACAAGAGTAATAATTTAGCCAAGGTAAACTAACCGAGTTAACGAATGATACCAAAAACTAAACGATTACAAAAGTATATGAAATTACACGATGCCTCCTATGGAATTGAATATGTTGCTCGACCTTTTCTGCTCTTTTTCTCCTCTGAAAATCGACTTTTATGGTTTAGGTATCGAGAATATGATTTAGCGCACTTAAAACTCATTTTTGAGTTTTCTATTTATAAGGTCTGGAAGTCGGTTGGATACGGCTTATCCATGTATTGGATACAACGTATTAGGGATTTCTTGGAGTAAGGACCATGTTTGATATCTTCCAGAATATTATATTAATTCCATATCTTGAATACGGCGTATTGAGTCATCTGGATACGGCATATTGATCTTCATTCCTTTTGTGGTCTTTGGTGAGTGCAGGCACGGATACGCCGTATCTTCCTTGATGGATACGGCGTATTGGTCTTCAGAACAATAATCTTTAAAATATTCTTCATATATGCTTCCAGAAATGCGCCCGCCTTTTGCTAAGTTTCACCAATTACTCCATAATTACTGCAATTCTCAAATATAAATGATTAAGTAATAATTCTTTGCAATAACTATACAAAATGGGTTAATAACATAGGATAAATGATGCTATAAAATAGACGTTATTTGATGTCATCAATATAACATTGGAAAAAAATTAAAACTAAAAACTTTATTTAAATGATGCCACGTCAGATTTTTTGTTAATCATGGCTACAATAGGAATCAAAAGATTAGCAAAGTGTAGGCATACAAAAGAAAAAATAAAAGTTCATAGCTTACAAAAGGAAAACGTAACAAGTTCGATGCTTTTTCAGACCATTAGCCCTTAAATATTTTTGTAGAAGTTGACAGACAAAGGATCTTTGCTGACAACCAGACGTTGCATTCCATTAACGCCTAAACCTATTCCAAGATCCTTACACATAACTTTGCAAGTGCAGACACTGGGACAGAACATGAACTTATAACCAAACAATGTTTTCTCAATCTTAAACCAGTTATCTAATGTTTTTGGTCTCGGGTTTCCTTCAACACCTCCCATCATCACAGCATATTGTTTTTGTTAGATATGAGTAAAAGACTCGGTCACCCCGTATATTTATTGTTTATAATAGTTCGTAGTTTAATCTTTAATCGTATGTCTTTTGGTTTTAAGCCGGGTACTAATACCCGGTATTTTGTAAAAACTATATAAGCCTCTTCCAACTTTGGAAGAGGCAAGCTAGTCAATAATCATTTTCACTTTAACACATACACTTTCTCTCTCTAGAAAATCTCTCTATGTGTTTCTCTCTCTAGAAACTAGCCCAATCACAAGAATCATCACCGTGTTATGAATTAAACGATCCTACAATTGGTACCAGAGCCTAGTTGGATTCGTGATTGATTCTTATGGTTAAATATGCATCAATTTCGTGGTTTTTTTTGAGAAATAGCTTACGGCTCAAAATTTATTTTGGTTTACTTTGTTGTTAATCTTGTTCTTTTCTTTGTTCTAAGCATCTAAAAGGTTTGATTGTTACAATTTAATAGTGACATACAGGTTCTAGATGAAAAATAAGCTTAGAAGGATTCGGATTAAATTTGTGTTCTTGTCGTGAGAGTTGCTTCTTTTGTAATGATCCAAAAGGAAAATACTGTTAACGTTTGGTTAATCTTCAAATACCCACTTTGTATTACATGTATCTAGCTTATTTCGTGAACAAAGAGCTCATTAGGTGTAATTTTGCTTAATTCGTCATTGATGTTCTTCGTGGTGGGTTGCTTATTATATTATTGTTCTTGATGGCGATTTGACAAAAGAAAGGGACAAGATCCGTATTTTTAGGAAAAGGTACAAGGCGGGTTGACCAAAGTCAAAGGCGAGTTGAATATAATAATCATAAATATGTGGCGGTTTGCCTAAAACCAAGGCGAGTAGCCAAGATAGATGTGAGTGTTGGCTACTTTGTGTTGGTGGCGCGTTTTGCAGAAACCAAAGGAGAGTTGATATAAACAAATAAGGCAGGAGTTACTTTACACGGACGATGTTATCAAACAAACGGCGAAGTTACATTAAATATCGGCGAGTGAGCAAGGCCACCCCTCATTCGGCCACACCCAACCGTCCACCCGACCTATAGAGGTGGTTTCTTTATTTTGTTTGCTGTAGCGGGGGGGGCGGTAGCGAGTTACTTGATGCAAACGGGAGTGTTATTTTTAGGCCGGCAGTTTGGTCACTTATTCTGCCAGCGGTTTGGCAAAAGTTCGGCGGCGGTTTGTGTTATCTTAGGCGGCGGTTTGCTTAATATCCCATACGCAGCGGTTTGATTAAAAAAAAGGGGGTGTATCAGACGACACCCCTTTTAGCGACACTTTTTGGCCAAAAAATTAAGTAATTTGTATTTTTTTTTCTAATAGCCTTTTTTAACTTATTTTTACATCAAATTCAAATTTTGGTAATAGGGTAAAAATTATTGTCGGTCGACACCTTTTTAGCGACACTTTTTGGCTGGGAAAATTAGTAAATATAATTTTTTCTTGTAGCCTTTCTTAGCTTAGTTTTACACCAATTTTGATTTTGGTAATAGGGTAATAAATTGTTTTTTATTTTTTTTCATAATCAACATGCGACCAAATTTCAATCAAATCAACAACCAATCATCACCAACCAATTATTCATTATACGGTTTTTCTATTGATTTTGTAAATCCCGGTAAAATCTTCTTATCGGTTTAAATCTTAGCTCTTGTAAAATCCTGTGAACGTTAATGGCATTCTATTAACCCAATACATCAAGATGTCTAATATGTCAGAAGATATTTGGTATGCCGGTTCGATACACGTACCACAATGCTTGACAGAACAGACTTTGAATCTTGGCAACAACGCATTCGTTTGTATTGTCTGGGAAAAGATAATGGAGAGAACATTATGAAATCGATTACTGAAGGTCCATTTCAAATGGGAACGTTCATACAAACTCCTGCTGAAGATGCTGAAGAAACTGAGGGTGCACTTCAACTAGGTCCAGAACGTGCTAGAGTCTTTACAGACCTTTCTGCTGAAGAAAAGGAAAGGTATAAAGCTGACATTCGTGCTACGAATATCTTACTTCAAGGTATACCAAAAGACATCTACACACTCATCAACCATTACACTGACGCCAAAGACATTTGGGACAATGTGAAGATGATTCTGGAAGGTTCTGAGTTAACAAAGGATGACAGGGAATCACAATTATACGATGAATTTGAACGCTTCTGTCAAATCAAAGGAGAGACCATTCATGTTTACTATGTTAGGTTTTCGAAGCTCATTAACGACATGAGAAACATCAAGATGACCATGTCCAGAATGCAGCTTAACTCTAAGTTTGTGAACAACATGTTACCTGAATGGAGTAGATTCATTACTGAAAGTCAACTAAACAGAGGTTTGTAAGGTTCTAACTTTGATCAGTTGTATGCCTACTTGAAAGGTAGACATGATGGTTACATGCAAATGAGAACAGAATGAGGATGGAAAAGGTTCCATTCAACCTACTGATAACCACTTGGCACTAGATTCTATGCATCAAATCAGGAGTATCCAACACAATATTGAGTTCCACAATCCTCAAATAACCATCAATTGTTGATAACTGTCAAATGGACACAGGAAGCACTTCAACAGATAACTTGATTGAAAGCCTAACCAACACTCTTGCCCTCCTTAATTAATCATTCAAAGCACATCTTCCTCAAACGAACAATCAACTCTGAACTTCCTCAAACGCAAGGAACAATGCTACAGTACAAGATGACAGGAGTGTTGTCTCAGGATGTTCGAAGGTATGATACCAATGCGATAATCAAGGAAGACATTTTCAGAGAAACAATGCAGAGGAAATGTTGAAGCTAGGAATGCGGGAGGTCAGAACAGATTATGGCAATGTGGATAATCTGGTCAAGATAAACCCATTATGTGCTACAACTGCAAAGGAATCGGGCACATAGCACGAGAATGTCCACAGCCAAAGCGTCCTAAGGATTCGGACTACTTCAAAGACAAGATGCTGCTTATGAATGCTCATGAGAATGGTGCTGTACTGGATGAAGAGCAGTTGTTTTTTCTATGAGGATGATAAAGGTCACCAATTTTGATGAAGATGTGGATGATTTGGCACTCAATGTGGACCATGTCTTTGAAGCTGATCAATGCGATGCATTCGACTCTGATGTTGATGAGGCTCCCACCACACAGACCATGTTCATGGTAAATCTTTCATCTGAAGATCCAATCTACGATGAAGTCGGGCCATCATATGACTCGAATACTCCGTTTGAGGTACAAGATCATGATACCTTTGTAGATCATATGGATGAGTATCATGAAGTACACGAGATGCAAAACGATGTACAACACAACTACGTTGTTGACTCTGATGCTGACTATACGAGTGATAGTAATATTATTCCGTATGATCAGTATGTGGAAGACAACGAAGAACATATTGTACAAAGTAATGTATCTTCTGTACGAAATGATGCATTGATGTCAATTCTTGATGAAATGCATGAACAGGGTGTCCAAAGTATGTCAATAAATAAGCCAGATAAAGTAGTTAATGACTCAGTGACTTCTGAACTTACGAGATATAAGGGAACTAGTTCGGGGTAATGTAGTGAACAAACGGGCTAAAGTTTGAATCAACTGATAGTGAACGAATAGATTGATGAATACGAATGAGAACATCATCTCTGACCGAAATCAAAAAGAAAATTCTTTAAAATCTAGAACTTCATTCTACATAATTGCAACTTCGTTCTACCTCTTAACCATCTTAATGATAATGGAGGGAAGAAGCGGATCATTTGAAAAAAGGATTGTTAAACAAAAGAAGACAAATTCTGAAGAGTTTTTAGACATTTATAAAGGCTAAAAGGAAACGTTTGAAGATAGATTATACAAAACAAGATCAGTACTGTTCAAACGGTTAAATGATAGGTAACCAAAAATCATTTTATGATGAACAAGAACAATGTGCGACTTGGTACAAAAATCCCTTATGTCTTACTCGTGCAAGCAAGTATCAACCAGCCCTCTATAATGGTCCATTTATTCAGTCATGTATGCACGCGGCCTGTTGGCATGACTCAAGAGGATACTCGTTAAGATATCTGAGACAATAGGAAAAGATGCTTGAGGAAAATGAAAAAGCCCTCTATGTGTGGGAATAAAGTTAGGTTCCCCCCCTCAGATATTACTCGATAAGAGAACCTTCTTGCAACCTTTTGCGTCCACAAGAAATCTGACCACAGAATAGATATTTTGGTCATAGCTATAATGACAGGAAAAAGGCTTGAGGACTCAAGTTCCAAAAACACTTTCAGCATTGATAGTGTATCCACCCAATACTCCTGTAAGTTTATTCTTGTCCCCAGAGTTCTTCCAAATAAAATGATCAAGTGAAGAGTAATCTTTATGTACTCACACAACTGTTTACGGAATTAGACAAAACTTGCAAAACCGAGAATCACCCTACAGGTGTTACAGAAGGGGAAAAGAGTTTTTTTGGAGCAAAACAAAAGATGTTACCTTCACTGAAAGTTATTCCATTTTTCAAACTCTTTAAAGAACACTTTGCAGGGGGGAGTTCAAACGACCCTCTTTAAAGAAGTTAAAGTAATGGTAAGAAATTATTGATTCAAAATGTCAGATGAGGGGATCAGAATGTCGTGGACAAGCTAATGTGCTGAAAATTGAAAGAAAAAACATTCTCATGAAAGAGAATCTGATTGCTAATTGTTTGTCGAATCAACTGTTGTTTTGATGTGGAAGAATCACGTTTGTTAGATCTTGAAGAATGAGATGTCTAAGTTTTTAATGAGTCAAAACATATTTCAAAACTTGAAAGGTGATAATACCTAATTTGCAATTAAAAGTAATCTACTCTTCAAGAAAGTTTTGATAATAAAAAAATCACAAGCATCACAGGAAGCTCCTGATTTTAACTCATTCTTTAAGATCAAGAATCTGGAACATCAGATTCAAGAAAAGGACAACGTGATTAGAGACTTGAAAGTTCTAGTCTCTAATGTGAATGACAGAAGTTGTGAGCCTTATAATGCTAACGATGTCACTGATCTTCTTGAACAGATAATGAAGCATTTAGTGAAGAAATAGAATAGGTTAAAGCACCTTACAAGGAAATGTTGAGTCTTTAAGATCACGCGCACTAGCACTCCATGAATACATCACATTTCCTTGTTAACACAGATTGAGGATCTAAAGGCTCAATTAGAAGGCAATTTGAAAGTTGCCACTAGAAGTTCTGTCAAAACAAAAGTTCTTGCGCCTGGCATGTATGCCATTGATGTTAAACCCATCCCTCATCCCCTTAAGAACAATAGGAGTGCTCATTTAAACTATATCAACCATCTTAAGGAGAGTGTAGAAACAGTGAGGGAGATTGTAGAGGAAGCTAGAGTAGTTAAACCACTGGATAATGCACTTAAACTATGCTTCAATACACCAAGTCTTTCTCGGAAATTGTGTAGAATATGTCATTGGCACTTGCCAAAAGTTCAATGAAAGAGATAACAAGGCTCCTTCTACCCCTGTAACTAGGAAAAAGCAAGTTACTTTAAATGATAAACCAGGAACTTCATCTAGTAACACACAGAAACACGAAGTGCACCAGAAAGTTCAACAGACTAATGTCCCTGTGATTCATTCTACAGGAGTAAGCAGTTCCACTCGTGCAAGCGGATCAAAGCCTAGAAGCAATACAAAGCACAATAGGATCCTGCCATCTAAGAGTGTGAATAACAAGAAAGTAGAAGACCATCCTAGAACAAATAAGTCTGTTTGGACAAAAGTGAATCAGGTTGATTATAGCATTAGCTCTAAGCGTGTTGTAATTAATTCGAATTCTGAATCTGTGTGCAAAACATGTAACAAATGTTTAAACTCTGCAAATCATGAAATGTGTGTTGTTAATATTTTGAGCTTTGTGAATGCTACCCCTACTGTTAAAATTGCCTTGAATAAAGGGAATCAGATCTGGAAACCAAAAGGCAAATTGTCTGATAACAGTTTAAACAAGACCAAGCAGATCTGGAAACCAAAAGCCAAACTGTCTGATAACAGTTTGAACAAGACCAAGCGGGTTTAGAAAGCAACGGGCAAACTCTTTGCTAATGTTGGTTATCAATGGAGATCCACAGGAAATAAATTTACCTCAGGAAAACTTAATTGTGGTTGTCAATGAAGACACACAGAAAAGAAATTTTCCTTAGGAGAACTGTGCCCTTTAACTAGGCTTCCTGTGACATGTACTACTATGTATCTAACAGACTGGGACCCCAAACAACTTGAGAGGCATCTTTATTAACCAAGCAAAATATGCTCTCGAAACCTTAAAGAAATATGGAATGGATCTCTCTGACCCTGTCGATACACCAATGGTGGATCGATTGAAACTGGACGAGGATCTCATGGGGATTCCAGTTGACCAAACTCGATTTAGAGGAATGGTTGGCTCCCTAATGTACCTTACAGCCAGTAGACCAGACCTTGTATTCGCTGTGTGCATGTGTGCTAGATATCAGGCTAAGCCTACCAAAAAGCACCTTGAAGCAATCAAACGTATCTTTCGGTACCTAAAAGGAACCATTAACATGGGTCTTTGGTATCCGAAGGACAATGCTATGTCACTAACAGCTTATGCAGATGCGGATCATGCGGGATGTCAGGATTCGAGAAGAAGTACGTCGGGAAGTGCTCAGTTTCTTGGAGATAGATTGGTTAGCTGGTCATCAAAGAAGCAAAGAAGCACGGCCATCTCAACAACAGAGGCGGAATACATTGCAATGTCTGGATGCTGTGCTCAAATCCTTTGGATGAGATCTCAGCTAAAAGACTACGGCTTTCTGTTCAATAAGATTCCTCTGTACTGTGATAACAAAAGTGCCATTGCTTTAAGCTGCAACAATGTCCAGCACTCACGATCTAAGCACATCGACATACGACACCATTTCATTCGAGAGCAAGTGGAAAATGGAGTGGTTGAACTCTACTTCGTGGAAACAAACTATCAACTGGCAGATATCCTCACAAAAGCTTTACCAAGAGAGCGTTTCGAATTTCTACTCCCACGACTTGGGATGAAGAGTTTAACCCCTGAAACCCTCAAACGCCTTCAAGAAGGAGAGGATGAGTAAATGAAGTGTCCTCTTGTATCCTTTGTACATAAGTACATAAAAATAGACTTGGTAAATATTTTAAGTCATTTGGAATTACAAAATGGTTTGCAATTACTTCAGATTGCAACCCGGTTCTCATTCGAAGGAAAGATTGTCGTCTTACAGACAGCTGTTCCTAACAACGGGTAATTAATTTTGCTCGGGCATGGATTACTTTATATCCATGCAATTTGGGATTAATGTACGTTTCAGTGCATTTTTCTTAATTCGGAAGAGAAGTCTTCCTGTTTGATAACCAAATAATTTTTCTTAATTGATTCTTCAAAATTATTTGTGTTAACCATGGTGGTAAACATGTTGTTTGAAAATCAATCCGGTCAATTTGACACTCAATCAATGACTACAACTCTTTTAATAGAAAATGGGTCATTAATTGAGGGGGAGAGTGTTTTTCAAATTTAATGTCTGGGTGCCGATTGGAAAGTGTTATCATGTCTTGGATCTTCAAAAGAAGCAAAAGAACCCAATCTTCAGATCTCTGTGGATACTCTGCATAACACAAACTTCTTTAGAGCTCTCACTGCATCAACTGATGTTCCTTCTAGCATTACAGAGACAACTGATACAACATCAACACTTCAACCACCACCACCTTCACTACAAAAACCTACAGTTCATCAAGATATTTGGTAGAAAGTTAAAGATCTGAAGAAACTTCAAAAATCTCGAATGCTTCATTAGTGGAAGGCTCAAAGATATTGGCTACTATCTAATCAAGAGAAGTGAATGATTTTATCATTCCAGCATTAAGGTCAATATCATCGGTAATGAAACATACATCTCGTACATTATAAATAGTATGGAATTAGATGTTATGTGTCAGTCTATGAATTTTTCATAAGTTTTTCATTAAACTCAAAAAAAAAAGAAAAACCAGGTTTTTGAGTTTAACAAAAAAATCTTTCAAAATTATCATATCTGAAACTAACACATACCCTCAGCACTTTGATAGTTATATCATAAGTACCTGAAAAGCAAAAACAATCGGGTACTAAACACTTTGATAGTTATATCATAAGTACCTGATTGAGTTTTTCAACAGTGATTTTATGGCAAGGTGAACTGTACCAAAAGACTGACCATCTATTTACGTTTATCGAAGTTATAAGGATGGTAAGGTTAGGTACTCATTCCCATGAACCTGCCAGAACCGGAGGGATCTACCCAGAGACAATTCACTAGTTAGTGTAGAAGTCCTTAGGTATGATAAAGAGGAGAAAAAGTGAGAATAAAGGAATAGTGCCGACTGAGATGGAATGTTGTGCATGCCGATTGCATTGATACTCGCAAAAGCACTTTGGGCTGGGATACTGTTCTAGGTGACAAACTTGTAAGCAAAGATGCAAAGAAACAATATTGCACTACATATCTTCAACAGAGGCCACAGTACGTGGCGTTATCTGCAAGTTGTGCACAAGTAATGTGGTGAGGATACACAAGCTTAAAGTTTTGGCTCAACTACACAAAAATACTGTTGTACTACGATTTCACAGTCAGCCATGCATTCTCGTTGGCAAATGACGTACAACTCTCTTATCAAAAGCACATCATACTCGGTATCAATTCATAAAGGTAACAGGTTGAAATGATATTTTATTAAATTATCTTTTGTCAGAACTGAATACAATTAGCTGATTAATTTACGGACAATCCCTTCCTGAGGATCAGTTTGTATATTGTCAAGAAGGATTGGTATGAGATGTTTTGACTCTAGCAAGAACTGAGAGGTTCTGAACAAACGCGAATGCTTGATATTATCATCAAACATCAATTTGTAAAATATATAAAAAAAAATTGGTCTTATGTACATTTTCTGTACATAACCCGGCCCATCGTAAAGGAAATTACACGACTCAAGTGCATTTTTCCCTTAGCAACGAAAAGAGAAGTATTTCGGTATTGGAGCTACCTCTAACAAGAGACATTCAAAGTTTTGAGCTCATGACAATGGCTTGCCAGTTATTTCTGACTGCAAACCCGATTTTCAAAAATGAGGAACGCATTGTCGTTCAAAAAAGATAGTTGTTCAGACAAACGGGGGTAATAATTTTTCCGGGCATGGATTATTTCATAATCCATGCATCCTAAGATTAGTGTACGTTTCAGTGCATTTATTGTAAAATAAGAGAAATCTTATTTCAATTGGGAAAAAGTTGTCTTCACAATGAATCAATATTTTCAGTAATCACGAAAAGATTTTCAAAGATAATTCGACCTCTCAAACAATGACTACAGCTCTTTAAATAGAAAACGGGTCATTATTTGAGGGGGGAGAAATGTTTGAGAAAGTGTCAAATAATCTTTTTAGACGGTCTATCAAAATAACGTCAAGGATTAACACAGTTTTAAGTTTTTGATAATGACAATCTAAATTTTAAAAGGAAGTTTTAAATTCATATAAACGACATGTGCCTTAGATGTCATTTGCTTCAAACTTTTAGGGACTTTATTTGCATTGAAGACTATAGTGAATTAAGGTTTTAAAACTGCATTAAGACTAAATTTTGCCCAGCGTTCATGTTGTAAAAAGACTAGGAATGTTTGGAAATTCTTTCGTAGTTTAAAAAAGCCTTGAAACTGATTCTCACGGGATAGATATAATTTATTTATTTATATGCGAACATCGATCTCAAGCATGTGTGCATATCAAGATTTTTTCTGATTCCGAGGTATCGAAAAACTTCAAAGGGGACTGGTGTAATACACTTTAAGGTAGCAACAATACACGTGATTGAATCATAGCTTATTAAATTTGTAGGCCATTCCGGATGGACAAAGTCTTATCCGCAAAGAAAATTAGTGTTTTATCGTGTTACTTTCCGTTTGTTGCGCTATTCCAACACATAGTCGAGAATAGATTTTGCTTGTCATTTATGGCATGCATCAGTTGAGATACCAGGGAAATGTGTTGTTAGAAGATTGATTAGAGCGTGAAAAGATTGGTTACTAATTCAATTAATGCTTCCTTTAACAGTCAATCACCAAGCGTGTTTTTAAAGGAGTAGAAATATTTGATAAAGAGGTACTTGTTGGTATGATAGTATGATAATTCCTCTTGTTAGTCAGTATCCAATAGAAAGGGAAAAAGTGTACATTTGGGACTTCGTTTTTGTCTTATTGTTGTTTATCTGTTCGTCTACTGAGAGGGAATAATTGAGATATCCGGGACTTAGTTGACTTTGGTGTTTCAATTCATATCATCACTATCATGTTAAGAGAAATTAGACATCCGGGACTTAATTGTCTTTTGCGTGTTTACGGTTTCATATTAATTTTGATTCTTCATCGATTATGGGGTCAACGACTTCAAATATTCTTAATGCAAATTGCATGATAGAAAGGGAATAAAACCTACTAAGAAAGGATTGCTGTTCAAGGGGAAGCTTAGTCAAACTTCCAAAAGGAGAGTATTGTGACGGACTACAGACTGACTTACATGGACAAAATGATTATGTATTTTCGGTTTGAACATTTCAGGTCTTTCTCTTACTTATCTTGTGAATTATAATTGTGTAGGTAGTACTTTATTATAGGCGAATATAAATAGTTATTGAGTACAAATTTCAGAATTTCTTAGAAATTCAAAATCTTTCACATTACAGTACTCAGCCTATTTATATTCCTTCAATGATAGAGGGGGAGCATTAATATGTTCCAAAACGGCTTGTGAATAATCTGGCACACTTTTCTCCTAAAGTTGTATAACATTATTTAATCAATTGATTTCCAAAAATGTCAAATGTATTTGAAATTTTGATAAGGGCGCCTCTCTAGTGTTTCTCTCTCTAGAAACTAGCCAGATCCAAGAATCGACCCCGTGTTATGATATAGGATATACCACAGTTTAGCAAAGATTTTTCTAAAACATATGAAAAACTTTTATAAAAAAATACGCTTTAGAAAAAGAACATTCAAAACTCATTAGCAAAGTCAATGAAATTAAACTTGAAGTAAAGAAACTTGTTAAATCTAAAGAGGTGATTGAACCTTGCAAAAAGTGTGATGTACTCACCAAAGAGGTTGACTCTTTAAAGTGCAATCTTTCTAGACTTCAGTATGAAGCATTTAATTTTTAAAAAATTAAAAAGAGGAGTGTCGTTTTGGACGACATGTTAAGTCATAAAAAATTATCCTAAGATAAGGAAGGTCTTGGATTTTCTAAAAATGAGAAAGCTACTTCCGTGAGTCTAAACAAACCAATAGTGTTTGTAAAAGAAAGTCAAAAACGAAAATTCCTCAAATAGCTTTGTTAAACTTGTAGTACCTCAAAATCATTTTTCAAACACTCGAGGTTCCCAATCATTCATTAGGAGTGTGGAAACAAGACACCAAGGATATCACTCGGGCTCACATAATGAAATTGGATACACTCAACCTCGAGTTGACCATAGACCTCTTTTACCCACACCGAATATGAGACCTTCAAACTCATATAACTGAAGACCTTCTTTTCAAAACAACCATTCTTCGAAAAGAAGAAATTTATATAAAAACCAAAGGTCTTCGTATCATCAACATAGCACCTTCCAAAGGAGAGAAAACCTCTACCTAAATCAAAGGCTAAAAACACCTCGAAGCGTTGGACCAAACTTTTAATACCTCCATGACTTTCAAAACAATCCTTGGTCCGCGTTCTAGAGGTACGACCTATAAACTATGGGCATTACTTCAAGACCCCAGAATGGTTAACTTGGGCACCATATTTTCTAACCACAATGGACCCAAGAAACAATGGGTACCATGACCTTGAATTCATATTTGCTTGTAGGTGTGTCTTAAATGCGATCTACTACCGGACGATTGGATTGTGGATAGTGGTTGCTGTAGAATCTCTTAACACACACAAGGTATGGATTCAATGAAGAGTTTTAGAGAGAGAAAGAGAGGTGGTTGGATGAACACTTAGAGAGAGAAAGAAAAGAAAGAAAAGCTAGATTAACATGTGTAAGAAATGAACAACCAACACCCTTTCCATAGCATGGAAAGGGTTTAAATACTCCTATCTAGGCCGGCTATATGGCTTTGTCCATGGGCTTTCCATGGGATTTTCCTAAGCTAGCCTATTAAGGTTCCAAATATTACTTAACGAGCTATCTAATGATATAATGGAAGTGACCGATACTTTCATATTCCTAACAATCTCTCCCTAAGGGAGGTCACTCTATTTTACAAAAACTTAAACCTAGCATATTATGCTTTGTCTTCAGTCTTGTGCTCGCAGATTTGTTTTCTTGACATTATCTTGTAAATATGGCATAGTGATATTTGACTTTAGGCTTGAGCTTGTTCTGATAGGCTTGACTTGTATGTGAATTTGAACTTCTTTGAGATCATTAACCAAGCATAATCTCTTATTATCATCTTGTGTTCTTGTCGCCGTCTTGTGCACTTGTGACATTTGGACCGACATGCTCATACTTGTTCTTGAAAGCTTGAATAAGACATCTTTCTTGAAAATCTTTAACTATAACAATTCGTTACTTTGAGAAAGTCATTCGGTGTTAGAGTGACGGAAACTTCTTTGAGATTCTTTGACTTTAACACTTCGTCACTTCAAGAAAGATGTACGGTATTAGAGTAGCGGAAGTCTTGAAACATGTACTTGAGCTTTCATAATGTCTTTATATATGTCGGTTAAGTATGAGCATGTGGTATTGGCTTCGACTTGTCATTGGGAAACTGCTACCACCGTCAGGAAATCTGCATAAATGGGTTAGTGATAAACAACATATATGGACAAAAGTGGCTTTGTCACTTCGTCGAATACGGTTGTAACAACCACGGTTCCCCGTTACTCGGTATAAATACTGCCTGTGATCAGGTAGAATTATGAAGAATCTCCTTGACATGGTTTCGTAGTTGCACTAGCCGTTCTCATTACCAGAGCGTCTCAAAGCAAACAACACGGTAAGAGTGAGCCAGTAAGTTACTATCTTCCCGATTAAGCTTTTAATTCGTGTTTAACTTTCCTATGTCCAGATACCCTTGTGAGGCTTCCCATGGACATAAGATTGAAAATTTATTTAGAAAATCAGTCGGTGTGTCAAGAAGCAAACAGTTTTTATGACACACCAACAGTTTTAATCTTTTCAAAATTCATTCGTCAATTCATAAGCTAGACCGAATCGATATCCAGTATCACAAGTTTGATCCTTGTAGGATCTCACAAGTCACCTACCAAGAGCTTGTTTGATGTTGGCTCAAGCAAGATTTCCATCTTCATTGTGAATACTTAAGTATCACTTGGATGTTCTGGCAAAATCACAAGGATAATGCGTAAGACTCTTAATATATATATATATCTTGTTTTTCACATTATGTGAATTAGCAAGCATATTTTGGATAAGTGTCCTAATGAGATTTATGGATGATCTCTTTTGGCTCTAGACTCAATTGTGCACTTTGGTTTTAGTGATCGGAGGCTAGAGCAAACTGCCACCTTTTCAATACCAACTAACTCAGAGTGAGAAAGTTGATAGAAATGCATGTAATCTCCGTGAGAAATGAAAAATAAATCTTTTGAGAGATTCTGAGTGGTTAGGGAGAGTTGTGCATTGCATCACTGGGTCTATGATGTCAGTCTTCAATGTCAGCAATCATCTTTGTGATTGTTGACAGCAGATGTATTGACCCGGTTTCTGCCTAAGTGTAAGGAGGGCTTCTTTCTTTTCACCCTTTATCTTAATTTTTCTTTTTAATTCTTCAACCCCTTCAGTGCTTACCGAGACTTCATAACTAGAACCTTGTTGGATTTGTTCCAGTACTAGCTCCATCTCAGTTGGCCCTTTTCCCTTATTCCTACTTTTACTCCTTTTTTTATATCATACCTATGGACTTCTACACTAACTAGTGGAATGTCCCTGGGTAGATCCCTCCGGTTCTGGATGGATCGTGGGAACGTATACCTATATCTAACCGCCTTATAACTCCATATAATTAAATGCATGGTCGGTCTTTTGGTATCATTCACGGCCTTAAAACCATTTATACTGCTCCCCCACAACATGTGCATCGATATTCAAAAATGTTTAGCACATGAAGGGAGAAGCTTGCAATTGAGTCGTTAAATTCACGTCATTAGTCATATATTTTAATCACATCTTCTCCCCTTATCAAAAATGTTAAATCCCTTGATATTTTGGATATCAATTGATTTAAATATCCATGGTTTCGAGGAAAAAATGTCCAATTATTAAAAAACCGATTATTGGAACATTTTAATGCTCTCCTTAATATTATGGTGGTATTATATGGTGCTTGAGTATGTTAATTTGAAATTTTTTGAATTTACTAAGAAATTATTGAAAATTCATACTCAAACACTATATATGCCTAATTTTTAAGTCTACACTAAGTATATACATATTCACGAGTTTATAAAATACAAAATGACCTTATAATGACGAACACAATATGACAAAGTCATATTGTTCGTCGAAGTAGCCGAAGGTCAGTTTCGTAGTGTCTCCCACCAACAAACTTTTTAAAGTTCCTCATTATCCTTCTTTCTTTCAGCTGCTTGTCAATAGCCTTGATCATGATATTAGCTCTTTTCTTTTCCAGTGAACTCTATCTTCTCTGTGGTAGGTACTCCATTCGGATATTCTTGGTGATGTCATCCAGCAAAGTTTGAAGCCTTGTTAATATGCCATCACTGAACTTGTAGAGTTCATCTGAGTGCATCAACATGTTTCTCCCTTGGGTGTCAACATAAATGAATTCTTGAGGATCTTGATATGGAGTGTATGGGTCCTTTTTCTTGATGCCGGGTCTTGTAGTTTCAGGCTTGGTGATGTTGATCTTCTTCTGGTAACTTTCGACTCCCAGTTAAAGATCTTTGACTCTCTTTTGAATAACCATGCTTCTGGTGAACATTCGTAGTTCTATAGCAAAGTCAGAAACATCATCGCCCAAAAGATTGGTGAGCCTGTTCTGAACAATAAGGATCAGCATGTACTTGATGTCATTGATACAAAGTCTTGGGAAGTCGCCTTCCTTGAATGTGTAAAGGTCGTTATCGGCTCTTCGTACTTCAATCTCTCTCAAGTACCCATACCCATGTTTTCTCATTACCTCGACCCGAGTCACTGCCAGAATACGTTTGGTAGAGTACACATCATGAGTGGATTCCAAGCCTCGTGCATACCCATAGAAGGTCTTACGTTGATCTCTCCAATGTAAAATACCCCAAAGTGCATGTTTATCATAGGTGACTTTAATAGGACTCCAAATGTTTTGAACCATTTCTTCAGTGCCTGGAAGATCATATTGTGCAGCCTTTGTCTTTGTTATGGAAGTCATATACGTCATGGTCGAGATTCCTCCTTGCAGATACTTGAGATCGTTGTTGAAGAAGTAGTCAACCGGTACCATTTGACGATTCCCATTCATGACTAAAGGGAGGGGTTTGGAAAGATCAAATAGATAAACACCACCTTCTAGGTTGTCTCACTCAACTTTCTTCGATAAAGCTTTGTAACATTCTTCAAATTCATATTCCAACTCAGTAAAATTGGTACGTGTGCCTTTGAGAAGTTTGAATGCTGGCCCTAACAGGGTTTCTTGAGTCAGATTGGTGATCTTCAGGCCGTTCATGATGTATGCATAGAAGTCTATAGGAGTGCTCATCAATCCATCAAAGGTTTTTGATGGTTTATCAGCTGAAGATGAAAGGGTTATTAACCAGCTTTGAGTTGGTCCTTGTTGAGGACTCTTGCCAACATTCCAATCAGGATCTATGGGATCTTCAGGTTGTTTAGGTTTGGTAAACCAGTCACATTTAGATGCAACCTTTCTCTTGGGTTCTTCATCATCATTACCCAGATTCTCCTCTTGATCTTGTGGCATATCAGCATCTGCAACCTCAAACACTAGTTCCTCTGACTGAACAGACTTACCAAAAAATTTTGATTGAGACTTGGTACCTTTGGATGAGCCAGATGTTGATTCTTTAGTTTTTAGACCTTTTGTTAGTTCTGCATCCTTGCTTGTCTTCCTCTTCTTCAACCCTCGGTCTGATCCAGCGGAAGGGTCTTCAACTTTATCTTTGTCTTTTCAGCTTATGAATACAATTTATCATAAGTTGAGAAGAGACTCTTGTCGAGATTGTAATACTTGATCAATCCATCATAGAATTCTCTGTGTTCAGTAGTTGTCAAATATGATTGACTTTCATCCATTTTGTCAATAAGAATCTTCTTTAACTCGAATTCTGTAAGTGAAGCAACAGCCTCATATGTTGACTTTGGTTGAGAAGACTCCTTGGCTAGAACCACATGTTCAAGTGACTCAATGATCATGCGTTTGATCTCTGGAGGAGTAAAGTTAGACACTTCCTTCGGCAGAATCTGAGGAAGTTGAATCTTGACTTGCTCTATGATCCTAGCAGTGATAGATGCAGACATGTAGTTCATGAATTCATCTGTGGTGGCTCCTAGCCTTGAGTCTAGATGTTCATCTACTAGAGCAGTCACTTGAGTGTTGAGAGGATCACCCTTTTTGAGTTCAACAACTTCTTTTTCCAATGCTGTGACTCTGTTGTTGAATTGGAAGACGAATGCAAAATTTGGAAGTGTAGATAGAGGATTTGTTGCTTCAGTTGTTGGTGGTGGTGTTAGTGTTGACTGTTGTGGTGGAGGAGTGAAGGATGGTAATGATTGTGGGATGACTGTGGAGTATACAAGTGAAGAATCAGTGATAATAGAAACATGTATTGTAAAGAGTGTGGGTGTTTGTTTGCTTGACACTTCATGATGGACATGAACATCCATTGGAGAAACAATTTCTGCATCTGTATGGGAATATCTGAAAATTTTAAGAATTTAGATGCCAAGTCGGATGAGTGAGAAGAGCTAGTAACTTGAATTTCAGTCTTCTTTGTAACAGTAGAAAGTGTCACATGAGCATCTTCTATGACTTGATTGAGAGTGATCTCCGGATTTTCATTCCCTTGTTGAACGTTAATCATTTTAGCATCGATACCTTCCTTTTGAATAAACCCTTCATCAGTAGTAACTGGTTCATTCATCCTTAAATCCACATCATCGTCGAACTGATTGGTAGTATAATCCATTCCTTCATCTTCATCACCTTCAGCTTTATCATTAATCTTTGTTTCATCTTCATCATCAGTATCGTTGGATGGAGTGATGACATCAAATAACGTCACTTTATTATATCATTTATCCCATCTATTTTGCCTACTTTTATATAATTATTGCATTATTTGGTACTTAATTGCTTTAAAGTTGATAAATGCAGTAATTCGGGAGTGTTTTGTGAAAACAAGTAAAAAAGGCGCATAATTTGGAGCTAAAACAAAGATATTTGAAGATTGCTGAAATTTCACCAATACGCCGTATCCAACTAAAGAGATATGGCGTATCTGCGCCAAGACTTCACAAGAAAACGCGTTTGACCAATTCTCAATACGGCGTATCCATGCTGTCTACATACGCCGTATCCATGAAGATAACTATTCGAAGATACAGTAAATCAAGTAAATTGGGAATGATATCAAAGATTTATTACGAACGTAGCGCGCACTCCAAGGAATCCAGCCCAATACGCCGTATCGACCTTGCTGGATACGGCGTATCGAGTCTTTTTCAGACACTATAAATAGAAGACTCAAAAACGAGTTTTCAGTGTGCAATATCATATTCTTTATACCATACTCACTAAAGACGAATTTTAGAAGAGAAGATCAGCCACCAAGGTCAAGCATTGATCACGAATCCATAGAAGACATCGTGTAATTTTTACTCTCTTAATCGTTTGATTTTCAATTGTTTGATTACGCTTGTATAATTACAATGGTTGTAGGCTAATACCCTCGGGTATTAGCCATCTTAATGAAAGTTCAATGTTTGGTTTGTTTTAAAAATTGATTTCTTAATTTATCGTTGATTGTTTAATTATGTTTATCACCTCATACTTGTTTATGTGTTTGAATATGCGACCTATCATTCAACTGGATCTAGTGATACGGACTAAGTAATCTAGATACCAGGATAGCTCTCCATATCGTGTTTCATATGTCTGGACCAATAGGATCACAAATAACGTTCTGTCTTTGTCTTTGAATTATGAGCTTAGTTGGACCGGTAGGTGACCCGTTTATGTTTCAGCAATCATGCTCTTAATTTACTGATAAAGATTGGAATAGTGGACTACCAGTATATAAAACACCGTCAAACAATAAGTGGGTAAAGTCCCGTTGGGCTAGGGTTTTAACAGGATCACCACTGCTTTAATTCTCTAAGATAGATTATA
Source organism: Tanacetum coccineum (assembly GCA_026074375.1). Taxonomy (NCBI): domain Eukaryota; kingdom Viridiplantae; phylum Streptophyta; class Magnoliopsida; order Asterales; family Asteraceae; genus Tanacetum; species Tanacetum coccineum. Next base: position 32,079 of record BQNB010053196.1, read on the forward strand.
ATTAAACTAAAGGATGCTTTATGCGGATGCGTTAATTGTGACAGGATTAATCGTGTCTAGGTCTTAGGATGATGTCCCGCCTAAGTCTTAAGAATGATATGCCGCTTCGAGATAAGTAAATCATTGCACTAAAACAAACAAACCAGCATTGAACCGGATTTAATATGGCTAATACAGTTTTCTATCATTTGGCTTGTACCGCTTTTCTATCTTCTAATTTTCTTCTTTTGTGTTTATTGTCTATTGAATTGGTATTTGTTTCCACCAAACCTGTGCCAGTCTCTCAGGCTGAAAACCCCCATATCATTAGACAACGTACATAGCATAGGTTTAACCAGTAAATAGACTAATTAAAATACTGATAGAATATAGGATTAATGTTCCACTCTTAGTGTTCGACACCCTACTTACCGCGAACTCCATCTTGACCGGGTACACTGCTCGTTAAAGTGTTGTTTTAGGTTTGTCGGCTAAATATAAATTTAAAACTTGATAATCAAATAATTGACCCTACACGATAGCACATCAGGTTTTTGGCGCCGCTGTAGGGGAGTGAATTAATTAAACCTTATTCTTATCAGTATTTCTAACCATTAATTAAATTAGTTTAGTGTAATCTAATTATTTAAATTCTATTTGTATTTATTCGCATTGTGTGTTTAAATTGTTTGTTTAAATTCCCGCATTTAATTGCTTTAAAAAGTATTCTGTTCTGTCTGATCTCCTGATACGCCGTATCCACCAGTTGAATACGGCGTACTCAGTTCTCTGTTTCAAATATAGCGTATCAAGTTTCTGCTGACCGTACACCGTATTCATTCACCCATATATGGTGTATCGACAGCAGCTCGCTAAAATTCCTGTAAACTTAATTCTGTTAGAATAGCTTTACTTTGAATTATGTCTTTCATGATAGGGACATTGCTCGACCCATTCCAGTTTCCTTATCCTAAAGGAAGATTAACAATGGAAGAAATTGTGAATAAATTCATTGAGGAAGGAAAACGGGAACACGAGAAAATGGATGCATTCATTAGAGAATTCAGAACAACCAATGAGCTCCTCCTTAAAGAAAGAAACAACTCACTAAGTAAGCTTGAATTCGAAATATACGGGCTGTCGAGGGCAATCAATAAAGCCCAAATAGTAGGATGTGAGACCAAAGGAGTAACCACTAGAGGAGGAAAATCCACAACCGAACCCATCCGCGACAACTCGAATACCAATAAACACCTGTTACCCCATCACGACGAACCAATAACTCCAGATGAAATCCCCACCAAAATCGAACCAAAAAGAAACCAAACTAACGAACTGCAACCATTATCAATACCTTTTCCCCACCGATTAAGAAAGGAAAAAGAAGAAGCCCAACAGAGAAAATTCCTAGAAAATCTTAAACAACTCCATATAAACATCCCATTCACTGAAGCTCTTGCACAAATGTCGAACTACGCTAAGTTTTTAAAAGGTCTACTATTAAATAAAGCAAGATTAGAATAAGCCTGCACCGTAACAATGAATGAAAGATGCTCTGTAGTCTTGTTGAATAAACTCCCATCTAAAGAGAAAGACCTAGGAAGCTTCACTATACCGTGCGATATCAGTCATTTACATATTGATAATGCTTTGGCAGACTTAGGAACTAGTATAAGCCTAATGCCTTACACGATGTACGAAAAACTAGGCTTAGGGGAACCAAAACCAACAAGAATGAGCTTAGAACTAGCAGACAGGTCCATCCAGTATCCGCGGGGAATAGCAAAAGATGTGCTCATAAAGATTGATAAATTCTTCTTGCCTATTGATTTTGTTATACTGGATATGCGGGAAGACTCTAGAATTCTGATAATCTTGGGAAGACCATTTCTAGCAACCGCCCGAGCCATGATTGATGTATTTAACAAGAAGATAACACTCAGGGTTGGAAGCGAGGAAGGTGATTTTGACGTCGACTATAAAATGAAAAATACACTCATATGGAGACGATGAGTGTTACGGGATTAGACGATTTGGACAGGTTGTAAAATCATCAGCCAAGAAATACTAGGAAACGACCATCTTAATAATAATACTTGATGTATGGCATCAATCGACCGAATTCTGAAAATTTTGGGTTTAAATTTGAGATACCCATACGGCAGTATCAATCATTATTATATTGCCGTATTCACAAGAAACAGCGAGGAAGTGCTTTTTGACGTCGACTAATTAATGAAAAACCTCGTACGGAGGATGATGAATGTTATGGGATTGACGATCTGGACGCAGTCATACAATCAACAGCCCAAGAACAACTGGAAAATGACAACCTGGAAGATGACATCAATCGACCCGATTATGAAAATCATGGGCCTAACTCTGAGATACCCATATGATGTATTGATCATATTAATAAACACAAGAACAAGAAGAAAAGCTAAGCGAGCATCTCTATTCCGCTAGTGCTATTGAAATTAACGAAAAGAAACCAGAACTCAAAGACTGCCTTCTCACTTAGAGTATGCTTACTTGAAAGGAGATGAAACTTGTCGAGTGATTATTTCGTCTAAACTAACGAAAAAAGAGAAAACTTCACTTCTACGGGTTCTTGAAAAATGAAAGGGAGCAATCGCTTGGAAGATGTCAGACATCAAGGGAATAAGCCCATCGTTTTGCACACATAAAATTTTAATGGAAGAAAGCTTCAAGCCTATCATCCAACCTCAGAGACGTCTAAACTAAATGAGGCAACATGAAAGGATCATTTTCCACTCCCTTTTATCGATCAAATGCTGGAGCGGTTATCTGGAAATGAGTATTATTGTTTTCTTGATGGATTTTCAGGATTCTTCTAAATCCCAATCACACCAGAAGATCAAGAGAAGACAACCTTCACCTGTCCTTATAGGACTTTTGCCTACAGGAGGATGCCGTTCGGATTATGCAACGCTCTGGCAACTTTTCAAAGGTGTATGAAGGAGATATTTCATGACATGGTAGAAGATTTCATGGAAGTTTTTATGGAAGATTTCTCGGTATTCGGTAATTCCTTTGACCAATGTCTTAACAATTTAGATAAAATGCTCGGCAGATGTGAAGAGACCAACCTTGTGCTAAACTGGGAAAAATGCCATTTTATGGTAAGCGAAGGTATTGTTTTGGGGCATAAAATATCTGGGAAAGGAATCGAGGTTAACAAAGCTAAAAATCGATGTAATTGCCAAATTACCTTATCTATAAAATGATAAAGGGGTTAGAAGTTTCTTGGGGGCCACGCTGGGGTTTTTCACTGGATTCATAAAATATTTTCATGATTTCCAAACCAATGACCAGCTTTAATGAAAGGATGCTAAAGTTTGATTTTTTGAAGATTGTAAAAAAACAATAATTAATAAACTAAAAGAAAGATTGACCACCGTAACAACCTATCATAATATCTCCAGATTAGAGTATGCCTTTCGAATTAATGTGCGACGCTAGTGATTTTGCAGTAGGGGCATTCTTATGACAAAGAATAGACGGAAAATTCAAACCTATCTATTATGCTAGCAAAACTCTAAACAATGCCCAAGCACATTACACCACCACCGAAAAAGAACTTCTAGCAGTTGTCTTCTCGTTTGACAAATTCCGCCCTTATCTCATTTTATCAAAAACTATTGTCTACACTGATCATTCTACTTTAAAGTATTTGTTCAACAAATAGGATGCCAAACCAAGACTTATCAGATGGGTTCTGCTTCTTCAAGGATTCAATATCTAGATAAAAGATAAAAAAGGAGCGAAAAACTTGGCTGCTGATCACCTATCAAGACTCGAGAATCTGAATATAGGGGAATTAGCCAAAGAAGAAATTGAAGACAAAATTTCCCGATGAGCAATTGGTGATATTAAAAGCCAAGCTAAATAATGAATGAGCCATTGGTTTTTATGCAGATTTCTTGTTAATACATTGTCAAAGGAAAGTGGTACCTCCGATACATGGACACCGGAAAAGTAAAATGGGTCTTCTCTCAGGTGAAGAATTATATTAGGGATGAACATACGCATTTAGATTATGTCCAGACAATGTAATGAGAAGGTGCATCGCTGGATGTTGAAATCCTTGAAATTTTGGATCACTGATACATCTAGAATCATAGGATCACAAGTATTGTCCTTCTAAAATCGTGATAAGGATACGCTTATGGCTTAACTAGTTAATGGAAATTGCCTTTGGTTTATTGAACATGTTGACTAGTAGGTGAGTCTAGATAATTCAACAAATAATGAAAGTTGGACAAGTGAACTACTAGTGTATAAATTGCCATTAAGCAGTAAGTACGTAAAGTCTCTATGAGCTAGGGTTTAACAAGATCACCATTGCTTTAATCCCTAAGATAGATTATAATAAGCAAATAAGGATGCTTTATGCGGATGCTTTAATTGTGACGGAATTAATGTGTCTAGGTCTTAGGATGAAGTCCCGCCTAAGTCTAAAAATGATATGCCTCTTCGAGATAAGTAATCACTGCACTAAATAAACAAACCAACTTCTAATCGGATTAATGATGGCTAATACAGTTTTCTATCATAAGGCTCGACCGCTCTTTTATCTTCTGTTAATTTGCTTGCGTGGGTTAAAGTATCTTGAATTGATTATAGTCACCAAACAAACCCGTGCCAGTCTCTCAAGCTGAAACCCCCTTTTTACCTATTAGAATTAGGATTAGAACTAACATAGGTTTGATTTAGACTAGAATTAACTTAGATTAGATAAACCAAAATATAAATAAATTAAGAGATTTAATCTCACTTCAAGTGTTCAACACCCTACTTACCACAAATCTACCACCAACCGGGTATACTGCCCGTTAAAGTGTTGTTTTTGGTTAAGTCGGAAAAATATAAATTTAAAACTTGAACTATCATAAATAAACACCACACAACGACACATCAAGACCAATCTATAATCTGTTTTCATCGGAAGCTTTTCTATTATTACAAGTTTTACCATCAGTGACGGTGATGATATAACAAAATACGTTGTGCTCGGCATGAAATTTTGCAAGAAGTACGCATCATGCCAAATAATTACAAAGAAGTTCGCACACGGGGATGGGTGTGAGCGAATAAGATGAATAAAGAGAAAGATGAAAAAGGTCGAACTTAAAGACCAGCTGAAACAAAAGTGCTTCTCGGGAGACAACTTGGTCATTTTAATTGTTTTTCGCATTTTAATTATTTGTTGCACGAGTCTGTCTTCCTAGACACTCTATACGGCGTATCAAACCCCTCTGGATACGGCGTATAGAGATGTCTGGACGTTATCAGTTTTAAAAACTTAATATTTAATTTTCAGTAATTTAATTGTTTCTATAGGAACAATACGGCGTATCCTATGGTTTGGGATACGGCGTATTGATCCCTATACAGTTGTGTGTTTAATTGTTTTCTTGTACCATTGTAGCAAGATAGAATTTGCACTTGTCTTCTAATCTCTTATACAGGACCTTGCTGAAACTATGATATGGTATATGCTGAAAAAGACATGTGTTGAACTTATCCGGGCATGCTGAAGCCTTAGTCAACACACTTTTTGCTGAAGGACTCATCTTGCAGAATTATCACGAGCAAAACATCAGAGAGTTTTTCGTTCTAATTCTATTTTCCTTTATTATTTTATCTATACAACGAAGACGTTGTCTAATTTAAGTGGGGGGATGGAGAATTAGAACGTACTTGTCTTTTTTTAACAAAATAACATGCAATGTGCCTAAAAATGGCCAAATTAAAAAAAATTAGCATGACTTTTGTAAAAATCACTAGTTACATTACCTAGCGCACTATAACCCTTGATACATATTGTAAGAATTAAGCCTATTCCATTTCTAACTGTCTACTAAAAATTCCACAAAATTATGAGTGTGCCGGTGATGTAGTAGACTTTAGAACTTGGCCTGGTATATCACTCGAGATCGCCATGATTAGTACTATGGATTTAGATGGAAGAACATGTTCAACTGATAAATTGCTAGGATTTAACCAAATAGCCTACATGTCATAAAATAACTATCCACACTGGTTAGTTAACTCCCGGGTAACCCTTGATTACTCTCATTTTTAGAGTAAAATCCCCTAGAACAACCTGTTGAGCCATTCCTTTCTTTTTCTACACCATATTATATGTTTCGTTACACTTTTGCACCTTAGGCTACTGTTAGGATTGATAAAAGTGATGATCTTATTAAGATAAATGTCTTGTAATAAATAATAAAATATTATTGTGTAATAGGTTAGGTTGATGGTAAATAGTCAAAGTCTAAAAGACAAGGGGGCTAAATGGTAAAAGTCTAAAAGACAAGGGCTCCATGCTCATATTGTGTAATAGGTTAGGTAGATGGTAAATAGTCAAAGACTATAAGTCAAAGGGGCTAAATTGTAAATGTCTAGAAGACAAGGGCTCCATGGTCATTCATTGTAAAAGGGTATAAATACCCCTCCACCACCTCATTTGTGAGGTGTGTCTTTGTGTGTCTCTAGGTGTTTCTTAATCTCATTCTAATCTTTTCTCTAATCCTCCTCCTCCCTCTTTCTCTCTCTACTTTCTCTCTCTAGACTAAACACTTTATTGCTTATTGATCCTATATTCAAGACCTAACAAGTGGTATCAGAGCTGCAGGAGCGATTTAGTGTTGTTTAGGAGTGCTTATTCGGACTGCTTATTCGTTCAGCTTATTGCGTGAGCTTATTTTTAAGCTTTTTCGGTTTTATTTGAGCTTATTTTGTGCTTATTGCTAATTTCGGGTGTGTTTTATGCAACCGAGATTGATTGCTTACGGTTTTATCGTAAGAATCTTGGCAAGATTAGTACCGAATTTGCTTATTTGTGCTTATTTTTGATATTCAGCAGCTTTTTAATTTCAAATTCAGTAAAATTTGTTACATCTGGTCAAACTCGGTAGTCAACTGGTCAAACTCGGTAGTCAACTGGTCAAATTCAGTAAAGTTTGTCACACCTAGTTAAAGTTTATTAGGACTGGTCAAACTCGGTAGTTAAAGTTTGTTACACCTGGTCAAAGTTTGTTAGAACTGGTCAAACTCGGTAGTCAAAGTTTGTTACACCTGGTCAAAGTTTGTTAGAACTGGTCAAACTCGGTAGTCAAAGTTTGTTACACCTGGTCAAAGTTTGTTAGAACTGGTCAAACTCGGTCGTAAAAGTTTGTTACACCTAGTCAAAGTTTGTTAGGACTGGTCAAACTCGGTAGTTAAAGTTTGTTACACCTGGTCAAAGTTTGTTAGAACTGGTCAAACTCGGTAGTCAAAGTTTGTTACACCTGGTCAAAGTTTGTTAGAACTTGTCAAACTCAGTAGTCAAAGTTTGTTACACCTAGTCAAAGTTTGTTAAAACTCGGATCAAACTCGGTAAATCACATTCGAAATCAAACTCGGACACCAAACTCGGACACCAAATTCGGACACCAAACTCGGACACCAAACTCGGAAACCAAACTCGGAAACTCATTTTCAAAAAAAAACAATAATAATAATAAAACAAACAAAAAAAGAAAAAATAAATAAAAAAAAGAAAAAAAAAACACTTGTGAGGTCTTGAATTCAGGATCAATAAGCAATAAAGTGTTTAGTCTAGAGATAGAAAGATTAGAAAGTGGAGAGAGAAAGAGGGAGGAGGAGGATTAGAGAAAAGATAAGAATGAGATTAGAAGAAACTTGGAAGACACACACAAGACACTCCTCACAAATAAGGTGGTGGAGGGGTATTTATACCCATTTACAAGAATGAGTATGGAGCTCTTCTCTTTTAGACTTTAACTATTTATTGGGTCTCGTGACTTTATTTTAGTCACGAACCTTTCACCTAACCTATTACACAATATTATTTCTCTATTTATTACAAGACTTTTATCTTAATAAGATCGTCACTTTTATCATTCCTAACATTTATGAAAAAAAATGTGATATTGGTTGAGCGTCAAAACTATGTTTAAGATAATATTTACATTTTTATATGTTTGTTTTTGATAAATTTTATTTTATGAAAAGTATGTTTAAAATGATTTATATGGGTAAAATG
>BQNB010053197.1:0-17765 GCA_026074375.1 Tanacetum coccineum
TGAATGGTAGACTGAGTCCAAGAGAAAGCAAGATGATAACCAACAACAACAACAACAACAGAACAACAGGCAGAACACTGGCAGGGCTTATACTGTAGGGACTAGTGAGAAGAAACAATATGGGGGATCTAAACCCCTATGCTCAAAATGCAACTATCACCACGACGGTCCATGTGCTCATAGATGCCACAAGTGCAATAAAGTCGGCCATCTGGCCTGTGACTACATGAGCACTGCAACCGCCAACAATGCTAATAATCAGAGGGGCACTGGGTCGGGTCAGAAGCCTACTTGTTATGAGTGTGGATCCCAAGGGCATTTCAAGAGGGATTGTCCAAAGCTGAAAAACAACAACCGCGGTAACCAAGGTGGAAATGGCAATGTACCAGCGAAAGTGTATACGGTAGGCTGTGCAGGGAAAAACCCAGACTCAAACGTCGTTACGGGTACGTTACTTCTAAACAACCGCTATGCTTCTGTCTTATTTGATACTGGTGCCGATAGAAGTTTTGTATCCACTGCATTTAGCTCCCAAATTGATATCGTTGAACTAGCCAACGGGAGAATAATTAGGTTAAATACTATCCTTAGGGGTTGTACATTAAACTTCCTAAACCAACCATTCAACATAGACTTAATTCCCATAGAACTTGGTAGTTTTAATGCTATAATTGGTATGGATTGGTTGGCGAAGTACCAAGCGATCATTGTATGTGCCGAGAAGATCGTTCGCATCCCCTGGGGAAATGAACCATTAATTGTTCATGGTAATGGAAACAACCAGGGAAACGAGGCTCGTCTGCACATTATCTTGTACACCAAAACACAAGAATACATGCTAAAAGGATGCCCAGTCTTTTTGGCAAACGTTACTACAAAAGTGACGGAAGACAAGTCGGAGAAGAAGCGACTTGAGGACTAATCGATAGTTCGAGATTTTCTTGATGTATTCCCTAAGGACTTACCTGGTCTTCCTCCGACTCGACAAGTGGAATTTCAAATCAATCTGATACCTGGTGCTGCACCTGTGGCACGGGCACCTTATCGATTGGCGCCTTCCAAAATGAAAGAGATTATCGGAGCAACTGAAAGAACCTATCGACAAGGGCTTTATATGACACAGTTCCTCTGCTTGGGGAGCTCCGATCTTAGTTTGTCAAAAGAAGATGGATCGTTTCGAAATGTGCATCGGACTATCAGGAACTAAAACAAGCTACAGTGAAGAATCGTTTATCCACCCCAAGGATCGATGATTTGTTGATCAACTAAAGGATCCAGGTTTATTCTAAGATATACTTGCGATCAGGTTATTCACCAGTTGCGAGTACGGGAGACGGATATTTCGAAAATGGCATTCAAATCGGTATGGTCATTACAGTTCCTAAGTTATGCCATTTGCTTGGAGAAGCAAACCAGCGGTGTTTATGGACCTCATGAACCGCGTGTGCAAGCCATTTTTGGATAAATTCATGATTGTATTTATTGACGATATCCTTATCTACTCCAAGAACAAGAAGGAGCATGAAGAACACCTTTAGGTAGTTCCGGAATTGCTTAAGAAAGAGAAGTTGTATGCTAAGTTCTCGAAATGTAAATTTTAGATTCCTAAGGTACAATTTCTCGGCCACGTGATTGATAGTTAAGGCATTCACGTAGACCCCGCCAAAATCAAATCCATAAAGGACTGGGAATCTCCTAAGACGCCAATGGAGATTCATCAATTCTTAGGTCTTGCTAGGTATTACCGAAGATTCATCGAAGGATTTTCAAAGATTGCCAAGTCAATGACCAAGCTTACTCAGAAAGGAGTTAAGTTTGATTAGGGAGACAAGCAGGAAGCCGATTTCTAGTTATTAAAGCAGAAGTTGTGCAGTGCTCCAATTATGGCTTTACCTGAGGGAAGCGAAGATTTCATAGTCTATTGCGATGCGTCGCATAAGGGATTGGGTGCTGTATTAATGCAAAGAGAGAAAGTAATTTCTTATGCATCACGCCAATTAAAAATTCATGAGAAGAACTATACAACTCATGATTTGGAACTTAGATCGGTAGTGTTTTCTTTGATACTTTGGAGACACTATCTGTATGGAACCAAGTGTATGGTGTTCACTGATCATAAGAGTTTACAACACATTCTTAATCAGAAAGAGTTAAACATGAGGCAATGTCGTTGGTTAGAGTTGCTCAGTGATTACGATTGTGAGATTTGTTATCACCCGAGAAAGGCAAATGTTGTTGCTGATGCTTTGAGCAAGAAAGAGCGAATAAAGCCATTAAGAGTTCGAGCCTTAGTCATGACTATTGGTTTGAATCTTCCTAAGCAAATCTTGAATGCTCAGACTGAAGCACGGAAACCAGAGAACATCAACAATAAAGATGTTGGAGGTATGTTGATTGAAAATTCTAAGGATCCAGAGAAACTTAGAACAGAAAAGTTGGAACCTCGTGCGGATGGAACTCTATGCTTAAATGGTAGGAGTTGATTACCATTTTATGGTGACTTGAGGACTGTGATTTTGCACGAGTCCCACAAGTCAAAATATTCTATCCATCCGGGTTCTGGCCAGATGTATCAAGACATGAAAAAGCTATATTGGTGGCCCAATATGAAGGACAACATCTCCACCTATGTTAGCAAATGTCTGACATGTGCTAAAGTCAAGGCCGAACACCAAAGGTCATCAGGATTGGTGGTACAACCTGATATACCTCAATGGAAGTGGGACAATATCACTATGGATTTTGTCATGAAGCTTCCTAAGTCGTCACAAGGCTACGATACTATTTGGGTGATTGTCGACCGACTTACTAAGTCTGCAATCTTTGTACCCATGAGGGAAACTGATCCCATGGAGAAATTGGCAAGAATGTACCTAAACGAAGTGGCCACGAGGCATGGAATCCCTGCCTCAATCATTTGTGATCGTGACCTGAGGTTCGCATCGAATTTCTGGAGGTCACTTCAGAAGGCTTTGGGTACTAATTTGGATATGAGTACTACGTACCATCCACAAACTGATGGGCAAAGCGAGAGAACTATTCAAACTCTCGAGGATATGATGCGTGCTTGTGCGATCGACTTCGGAAAGGGTTGGGTTAACCATTTGCCGTTGGTCGAGTTCTCATATAACAACAGCTATCACGCAAGCATCAAGGTTGTACCATTTGAAGCACTTTACGGTCGAAAGTGTCGTTCACCTGTGTGTTGGGCCGAGGTTGGACAAGTGCAACTCACTGGTCCGGAAATAGTTCAAGAAACAAAAGAGAAGATCATCCAGATGAAGCAAAGGATGCAAGTCGCCCGTGATAGGCAAAAGAGTTACGCCGATCTAAAGCGTAAGCCGATGGACTTCCAAGTTAGGGATAAAGTTATGCTTAAAGTTTCGCCTTGGAAAGGGGTCGTACGTTTTGGTAAACGGGGGAAGTTGAACCCTAGGTACATTGGACCGTTCAAGGTGTTGGAAAAGGTTGGATCTGTTGCATACAAGCTTGAGCTTACTAAAGAGCTAAGCAGGGTTCATAATACGTTTCATGTATCCAACATGAAAAAGTGCTATGCTGACGAACCATTAGCCGTTCCGTTGGATCGACTTCACTTTGATGACAAGCTTCATTTTGTCGAGGAGCTGGTAGAAATTATGGATCGTGAAGTTAAACAGTTGAAGGAAAGCCACATTTCAATAATCAAGGTTCGATGGAACTCTAGGAGAGGTCCTGAGTTCACTTGGGAACGTGAAGACCAATTCCGGAAGAAATATCCACACCTCTTCACAAAGACCACACCGTCGTCAAGTGTCGCGTCTTAAGCCTTGAGGATAAGGCTCATTTAACAGGGGGAGACTATAACACCCCGTGTTTTTGGGTCATTTACGTCGTCAATAAATTCACTATGTATTTTTAGTATTGTACGCGTTTGCTTTTAAATCATAATCGTTAAGTTAAATCGTGTAAGCTAAAAATTATCGTTCAATGTAAACGGGCATCAAACAATTAAATGTTTACATCAAGCAAGTGTTAAGTAATTATTTTGAGGATAATTATTAACATTGTTTATTTTATTTCTATTGGTTACGTAAAGTGTTTACGTTTCACGATAAATTACGTTTAGGCATACCCGAAACCACCAAAACTTTTCTACGCTTCAACAAATACCCATTTTTATACCCAATACCAAAAGTTTATTAAAAATACACCCACATACATCATATGGGATGAATTCTATGCAAGAAAAACAAACCAACACTTACCATTTCAAGTATACATCTTTATGTAATAAAACTACAACTTGTACAACATAAATTATACTTGATATTTATCAAAATATCAAAGGAATTCCTAGTCAATATCAAATCCTTATTTTCATGGGATGATATGTTAAATAGTTTACATGCTTGTTTTACGTTTTAAAAAAAAATAATTTCCAAAATATTTAGATCCGAGTTATATGTTTAACCAATTCACAATAACTATCTAAACTAAAATTAGATAACAACAATAATAATATAAAGAGATAAGGAAAGAAACAATCAAACCAATACACCAAGATTTTATAGTGGTTCAGCTACGAAGCACCTCTTCGTCCTACTCCACTCCTCGAGTATCCGACTCGAGATTTCACTATGTCAACAAGCTCCCTTTAGGCAGAGAAAACCGTTTACACGTCGCTTACGTTATTTTCTGACACTAAGCTAAATGTCGAGTCCTAATCTTAGCTAGAACCAATCTACCACTTCACAAGATATACATACTCACAAGATCTACAATATCAAATCTACACAATATCTGAATCACAGAAATACACAAGATAAATACAATAGAGGTTTGGTACTTAGAAGAAAAGAGGAGAGATCACTAATTAACACTTTGTTTCTTAACTAATACGAGTGTTCTTCTCTTGCACTTGAATGAGACGGAAGAGATAAGAAGAAGAGATTAGATATCTTGAAACAAGATCTAAGTATGTTAGTGATCCAGAGTTTTAGTGAGAGAAAGAAGTTTTAGAGAGAGAAAGAATAGACTAAAAAATTTGGTGCAAAGAGGAATGATTTTCAGCAAGGGGTGAACCAGTATTTATAAACAGAAAATACCAACGGTAATTGCTGGCGGTCCTGGCGGCCCCATATATATAAGGGGGGTGCCAGGCCTATAAGGGGGCCGCCACCTAGACTCCGCTCCCTTTTTTGTCTTTTTGTAGGAAAGGTTGTATCTGGTGTAGAAGTTTCCGTTTTGGGGGAAAATTTTGAATTTCAAATTTTAAGTTTTTAATAAAACTTTTATTTTAATTAAAAAATATTTTGTATAATTAATTTTGTGAAAATCTTTTGTAAAAATGTAATGGATGAGAGAAAAATATTTTCTTGATCATTAATCATGCTTAATGATTTGTTTGTTCATACCTTAAGTGATCACTAATCTTAGAAATGGAATTTTACGATTAATAATTTGTAAACGTTTAATTTTATTGTAAACGTTTTTACATTTTGTTATTATCAAAATGTTGAGATGTTGAAAAATATAAATAACGTTTTTTTGACATTATTTGTATTAACAATCTCCCCTTTTTTGATGATAACAAAATATAAACTCATTTTGTATAAAATTAATAGTTACACATTATTAATGAGTTTTGTTCCATTTCTCCCCCTTTTGTCGAATTCAAAAAGGATGATTGTCGAGTTGTTGTAGGAAGAAAGAAATCAACGATATCAAGACTCCCCCTTGATGTGAGCTCCTCCTCATTTTGGGGCACCAAGGGATCGATCTCATGAAATTTGTTTGCTACAAAACAAAGTTAGAGGTACAAGTGCAAGAAAAATATCTTCTAAAGTAACACATTATATTTAAGTCACCAAAAATAGAGTTTCATTCAACCAACAAGAAACTCATACAATAGTAAATGCAACTAATACATTTATACAACATAAAATAAAACTAGATCTAATACGAGCAATGACAAATTCATACAATATTTGAATGAAGCATTACAATAGAAAGTATATTATCATAGAGGCATAATAAGGCATAGATCTACACTAGTGAACTCTTGAAAAGTAGAAGATGCCATAATCAAAAGATGAAATGTCAATTATTTAGTTAAAATTAAGCTTTTGAGAGTGCTCAATTATAGTTAGGAGGTTGTTATTGAGGATGGAAATTGAGTGGAAAGACCAATGATGAGAGATTTAATACGATTAAGGTCATCTTTCAATGTATCAAATAGATCTCGGGTATCCAAGCAACAACGACAAAATTTCGAATGAAAGTTTACTTGATCTAAGGAGGGTGGAGGGATATATGGTGAGGTGGGAGGTGAAGGATTTGTAGCTTCAATTGCTTGTTGTATATTAATCTCAAGGAGATTAGACAAGTGATGAAGTTCACGTGCAATTTGGTTTTGAGTTGGATTTTAAGGAGGTGAAAAAGATGAAAGAGAGTTTGTTGTTATAGGAGAGGTAGGTAGAGACTTATTTGGTGGAGGAAAAGGTGGTGATGGTGGAAGATTATGACTTTGTCTCCAAGGTTCAAGGATGGCCTTTTTGTATTTTCGTGAGTAATCACGAGGGGATTTGCTAGAGGATGACATTGAGACTTTGAGGAGAAGTGAAGAGTGTATAAGAGAAGTGGTGATTGAGATGAAGAAAAATGATGTTTATATAGAAGAATTTTGGGAAAGGCATGGTGTTGAAGAATAAAGATTCTAAGGAGTGTTTGGTTTAGAAAGGAAAGATTGGCTGGACCTAATGGGAATAGGGTCAAAGTTGCAGATAAAGAGGAGACAGGAGAATTTTGTGGTTCCTCTGAGGGCGGTCCCTTATATTAGTGGCGGTCCCATTTATGTTAGGGAGCCGCCTAACATTTAAGGGGGACGTTTTCTTGAGAATAACGAAATTTTCCATAAGTTTAATCCTCTTTCAGAGTATTCAATAAGGGTTGGAAGGGCGATTATGGCATTTCCATTTCTTCAAGAATCACATAATATATCTAAAGGAGAAGATAAATCATGTAATGTGGCCAAGTTGAAGCATATAAATGACTTAAAGGTCTACTAAATGTCACATAGCAAGCATGAAATAATAATGTAGACACATTATACACGTACTTGATTATCCATGATAGAGGTTAAGATAATATTACATAGTAATAATAATAGTACGTATCTCTAGCAATAATTCTAAAGAAATATTTCAACCATCATTTGAATCAACACTTGAAACTTCTTCAGAAGATATGTAGATAATTGATTTAAGATGAGTAGGATGAACCCAAGGTTTCAAGGATGGCCAATATGATTTGTATTTTAATTTTCATAGATGAGGATTAATTTTGATAATGTGATCATATAGACGATTTAGAATCATTCCATATGGCATTGGAGAATTTGGTTGATTTTTAATATTTTTAACTCATTTGGTTAGAAGGTAGGCAAAGTTGAAAGGAGAACTTGTTATAATGCAATACATCATGTGACATGATGACGCAGAAAGAAATGGTGAGTTATTTTGAGTGCCAAAGGCATTATCTTGAATGATTTCATTCCAAGATCTCATGTCATGAAAAAGTTCTTCCTTGAGGATTTTGTTTGGAAAAATGGTTTGTCCGGTTGTTGTGATTGATTGGATAATTTCCTTTGGTGTTGGAATGTGTGTTTGAGAAGATGTGTTTGACTCTTGATTAGTTTTCAAAGAGTCGAGAGAGGGTTCTTCAGAGTAAGAACATTCTCCTTCATATGGAATGGAGAGAATTGAGGCAAATGACTCAAGTAAGAACTTAAATGTTCTTTTCAATTCCTAAAATGTTAAGAAGAAGTTTATATTGTCATCTTTGGTGATTTCTATTAAGGAATAAAAGTCAAGTAGAAATCTTGGACAAATTTCTTCATGGAGTTCATATATTTTCAAAAGTTTGATGACATGAAAAAGGGTTTAAATATTATCATATTTAGTGGATTCAGAAGATATAAGGCGACCTTTATGGATTGACCTACATTCTAGGTTTCAAATGATAGGTTTTAGGATATCAAGAATATAGTTTTCATTTGAGATTGTTGGAACGTATGATTTTGTGTACCGTAATTCATCTTCCAAAGTCATTTCACATAAAATTAAAAAAGATAATTTTAGTGAGGTTCCTTCATTTAACGAGATGCCTAGTGTGTGCCTATATGCAACAAATGTGGAATAACAATTAACTCGACCTAAAAATAAAATCCTAAGAGTTAACCCAAATGCTCCTTAATTTGATTTTTCTTATCCAAACAAGTCAAAAAATAGATATGAATTATGTATCTCAAAATTTGTTCATGAGATCATTATGCATGTGTTTGAACATGTTTTTAGGATGGATTAATAATGCATGACAATAATTTTATTATGTTCCTAACGTGAGTGATTTGAAAATAAAATTAAGGTTTTGGTTAAAAATCAAGCTCACTGATATATGCAAATCCTATGTCTATGGGAAGCATATTAGTTATACATAGTATCCTAGTAGTCCTAATTGTATGAAATTGAAAGAAAAATCGAAAATCCCCAATTTCAATTTTTGGTGTTCATCATGAACCCTAGACTCAAATTGAAAGAAAATAAATGAAATGACTTACAATTGATGATCTTTAAAATGTTGTAAATGATTATAAGTTTTGATTTTATCTTCAATTTTTGTTTTTATGGGTGATTTTGAGTTTTTGGGTTGTTTGAATCGTGTTCGTCACTTGCAGCACGAAGGGGGTGTTTGTTTTTGTGGTTTGATTTTTTTTGACTAAGTGTAAAATAAGGGAGTATGCTAATGGCGGTCCCATAATGCCTAGTGGTCCCTGATGTGTCGTTATGTGGTGTATATTTTATTGTTTGAAGTTTTAAATTTATATTTTGTTGACTTAACCAAAAACAACACTTTAACGGACAGTGTACCCAATCGGTAGTAGTTTCGTGATAAGTAGGGTGTCGATCACTGAGAGCGAGGTTAAATCTATCAATTTAATTAATATCTTGGTTATCTAATCTATGTTAATTCTATTCTAATCCTATGTTAAACCTATGTTAGTCTAAATCCTAATTCTAATGGGAAAAGGGGGGTTTTCAACCTGAGAGACTGGCAAACGGTTATGGTTTGGTGACTACAAACAAATCAAGACACTGTTACACGTCATGCAAGCTAATAGACAAAAAGATAAAAGAGCAGTCACATCTTCTATAATAAAACGATATTAACCATTATTAATCTGATAAGAAACATTGTTTTGTTTATTAGTGCAATGATTTCTCTCTCAAGGTTGCATAATCAATCTTAAGACTTAGGCGATAACATCAACCAAAGACCTAGACACATTAATCTGTCATAAGTAAAAGCATCCGCATAAAGCATCCTTATTTCTGATTATAAACTATCTTAGGGAATTAAGAGCAATGTTTATTCATGTTAAACCCTAGCTCATAAGAAAGAAAACTTTTACCCACTTACCACTTAAGGCATCTATACACAAATAGTCCAATTGTCCAACTATCCAATGGAATCAAAAAGTTATTGTTGAATAAATCTAGGTCACCTGCTTAGTTCCCTCACGATCAATAACCATCACAATATCCAATTAAACTAGTTAATCCCGGAAGTGTATCTAGATACAACTTAGAAGGACAATACATATGTAACTATATTCAAGATGTATAAATTACTATATGGAGGCTTATCCTGGACTCTAGATCCACTGACCACTTTGCTAATCCAGTGAAAATGATAGGTCTCGCATACAAAAGCGTGTAAACAGGTTTAAATAGATAACATAAACAAGCACTCAACGATAAATCAAGAAATCGATATAAACAAATACTAAACATTCAGATCTTCATAATAATGGTTAATACCCGAATGTATTAGCCTTCAAACGTCATAATAAATACCATGATTAATAAATTAGCTAAGGAAACAGTTTCGACGATAATAAATTATATAATATATAAGCAAACACTCAACCCATACCTTTGCACAAGGGAATGGTTAAAAGTTCACCAAAATAAAAAATATAATGTATCCGGAAGTATGAAAAAAATTTTTTGATTTCCCGGTCCGTTTTGGTCCCACAAGGCTTGAATGGAAAATCGAATCACGATTGAATAAACGAGTTTAATATGACAAGGTAAGGCTTGGTTTTTCTATTTCTACAAGTTAAATAAGCCAAAAGATTAAATAAAACCAAAAAAAACGAAAGCTAAATAACTTAAAACCTAAAACGGGTGCGAAAAACAAGGGCTAAAAACCTAAATTTTTGCAAATTAAACCCTAAAACAAATTTAAAAGCTAAAATAGATTCTAAATGACAATAACAAAGTGTTAAAAAAAAACTAAGACAAAAAAAAACGTAGGTCGTATATGACTGACCCAAAAACAGTCAAGACAAGAACGGGACAAATCCCGTTCTTTAGAAAATGAAATTTTTTTTAAAAAATGAAACCTACGAATCTTTCAAACCATTTTTCTAAAAAAGTAAATGAAAAAAGAAAATTTTAAAAAGTTTATATTTTTCTGATTAATATTTTAATTTTTTATGATTTATAAGCTTTAAATTAATAAAAACATATAAAATGAATCCAAGAGCCAAAAATAATAACCTACAATATGTTATAAAAAATAAAACTAAAGTGGATAAAAAGTGCAGAAATTTAACAACATTAAAACCCACATATTATCTAATGGTTAATAGCTTATTTAAACTAATTAAAACAAAACTCAACTAAATAAATAAACTAAAACAACAAGGTCAAACAATTGACAAACGACCAGGGACAATTTGTGACAAAATACCAAAATAAAGTTTTTTTTTCCTACCCAACCCCAATCCCCGATTTTAGTCCAAGTCCCCCAAAAGTGCTGATTTTAAAAAATCGTTTTTAGCCAAAACGCAAAACACGAAAGTTGTTCACAACTGATTTCTTAAGCAACTTAAAAAAAGACAAACCTTGCGAAAATAAGCACTTTATAAGCTCCAAAAAAGCGATTTAGCTGCTGATGGATTGCAGAAAGTTGCTTAAATTTTTGGTTTTTGGTATTTTGGACACTACAAACCAAATAAGCTCAAATTCAAAAAGAGAGAATTTGGAAAGCTTATATGTTGCTTAATCAGATTCAAAAAATCGTGATTCAACCAAAACACAACTTAACTTAAACTCAATTTGCATCAAAAGTAAGTAAACTCTAACATTTTCACTTAAATAAGCCAAATTCAAAATAAGCTAAAATCACCAATAAGCCAAACTGAAAAGTGGGCTTTTGGAAATAAGCTCACTAATGAGTCCTTATTAAGCCTACCTATTCACTCTTTTGAATAAGCTACTGAAATAAGCTCAATAAGCACAAAGTATACTACACTACAATTTTTTTAGGATTTTAATGAAAAAAAGCACTTTAGACCTAAAATAAGCCTACTGAAATAACTCCAACAAAGATAGTAAACGAAAATGGCTTAAACCTATTCTAATAAATCTAAGCAAATCATAAATAGCCGAAGTAATAAGCATAAATCAAGCAAAAAAATGGAACAACAGTACTAACAGATTATCTACCGTATACTAACTTGGAGTTATACCCAGGCTATCTTTGAGTTTAGTACCCAAAACCACCCAGCATTGTACTAAAAAACTCATTAAAGATATTCAAAAGTCATTTATTCAAGCGATTTGATCCAAATTTGCTAAAAAACAATATCAAATGACAACATCAGTAACTTGAACAGAATTTAATCATGATAAGCACATTAAATAATCAAATTAAATCTAACATATTAACTACACATGCAACCAAAAATACTAAACTAGGAAAGTGCACAAATCATTTTTGAACTGAAAATCTAAGCAGGATAAGAACTAAACCACATAATAAACGCAAAAATAACAAATATAAGTAACAAAAACTCTATAAGTAGTGACACAGTAACTAGAAAATCCGAGAAAAAGAGAGACTTACAACACCCAGGCTTGAAATATGGCCTGCTGACGCTTTAACAAAGCTGATCTACAAGCTCTAGATTGTCAAAGACAAGCTATAATGTCCATAAGCACATCCTTTGTTCTTATCATCCAAAAAATAAGACTGTAGTATTATTGGGTGAAATTTTTTTTTTGTGATTTCTATCTTAACTACTTAACCTTTTTAAGTTACTTAATGATACAGCTTTATCATTAAGCTATTATTGAAAGCTTTTTAAAACACAATTAGAGCACAAGGTTAATAACTTGAGAACTTGGAATTCAACAATTGGATTTTAACATAAAAAAAACTCATTGCTTCATTAATTCTTAAAAACAATACAAAGCTGAAAGAACAGTTGTAATAAGCTTTTAAAAGACTAAAATGACTTAATTACAATTAAACTACAATAATCTAGAATATCTTTTTGGCTTACCATAAGGGTCCCTATTTAATACTAGTTACTCAATCCTTGTCCTTCCAGTATGTCTTCTTTTGTGAGACAAAAACCACAATAGGTTTGTTGTGTGAAGAGCTTTCTTAACAATCCCAACCTTCAATTTCTTTTATGGCTTTTTTTGAGTCAATCACAACAGCCATTCGAAATCACTTGGAAAGGTGAGGGATTGCCAACAGGCAATTATAAGTAAGGGGGAGGGAATAGTGGAGAGGATGAAAAGAAATATCCAGGTGTTGAGTGGTTTGCAGGGTAAAGTATGGAAGACATCCCTAAGGTTTGTACCTGGGTTTTTGTTGGGCGGGAAAAATTAATGTATTGGGTAAGTTTTGCAACATTGGCCCCTCAAGTTATTTCTTCACCCAATTTGTAATTTCAGCCCTTTGTCTGTTTAGTCTAGTAATACAACTGTGAGCTTGAGGTTTGGCAATTTTAGTCCCTCAAGTTGTATTTTCTTCAATTGGTTGACTTTTGACTTTGGTGGGGTTGATTTTCTGACTTTGACTGATTTTGGCTTTGGTTTGACTTTGTCTTTTCCATTCCGTGCTCGGCTTTGTATGTTTTTGGCTTTCTTTTTGTCCTGTTCTTGAATATCCGTTTTCTGCACAATACAAATGCAAAACATACAAATACAATGTATTTTGGTACATTTTTAGTCATTTAAGTCCATTTTTAATGGAAAATGGTATGTGTAATTAAGCACATACCAGAAACTAACCGAGTTAACGAATGATACCAAAAACTAAACGATTACAAAAGTATATAGAATTACACGATGTCTCCTATGGAATTGAATACGTTGCTCGACCTTTTCTGCTCTTTTTCTCCTCTGAAAATCGACTTTTGTGGTTTAGGTATGGAGAATATTATTTCGGACACTTAAAACTCGTTTTTGAATTTTCTATTTATAAGGTCAGGAAGTCAGTTGGATATGGTGTATCCATTTATTCGATACGGCGTATTGGGGGTTTCTTGGAGTAGGGACCACGTTTGATATCTTCCAGAATATTTTATTGATTTCATATCTTGAATACGGCGTATTGAGTCCTCTGGAGATGGCGTATTGATCTTTAATCTTATGTGGTCTTTGGTGAGTGCAGGCACGGATACGCCGTATCTTCTTTTATGGATACGGCGTATTGGTCTTCAGAACAGTAATCTTCAAAATATCTTCATTTAAGCTCCAGAATGCGCGTCTTTTGCTAAGTTTCACCAATTACTCCATAATTACTGCAATTCTTAAATATAAACGATTAAGTAACAATTCTTTGCAAAACTATACAAAATGGGTTAATATCACGGGATAAATGATGCTATAAAATAGACGTTATTTGATGTCATCAAATATCCCCCCACTTGAATCCTACTTGTCCTCAAGTAGCCTTTAGAAGTTTATAAAAATATATCCCTTAAGGATATTTTTTGTTAAAGCACTTATTTGATCTATTACAAGTACACAATCAAGCACCTCACGAAATAAGAAGATGAAAACACTCAAATCACTCAACTAATCTATTTGGTAACATGTAACTAATTCGCTCAATTGCTCAGTCGTGACGAGTATTCTTTCATAAGCTTGGCAAGGATACATATCTCCACCACTAAAACCAAGGAGTAACAAGTTTATAAAGGTAAATATGGGTTTTTGTATGGACAGGCGTACGGTTTGATCATTCTACAATCTCGGTTTAGTTTCACCATCATAATAATTCTGGATAATTCCTTTGGTAATTTCTTCGTTCTTCGGTTTCACCAATAATTATGACGGTAGTAAAATCACATGAGCTTTGACTACTAATATACATTCCCATTTGCAATGTGCAAAATTTCCAACCGCACCAAAGATAGAAAATGACACAAGACTCAGGAAATACAAACTTTACACTTTAAGCAACTAGCAACTGTAATTAAACTCTAATCTAACAGGGTAGGTTAAGGTGTAAGGGTGTAACGAAACAAATAGTTGGTGTAAATTCCTAAAGGATTGGCTCTACGGGTTGTTCGAGTGGATCATCTCTCTAAAGATGAGAGTGGAAGGGTTTAACGGGAGGTTAACTAACTAGTTAGTTAATAAACAACATGTAAAGGCGATTTGGTTGTAATCCTAAGATTTACCAATTTAAACAAGTTACTCTAATTAAATCCATAATAATCATTATTGTGGTCTCGAATAGATATACCAAGTCAAGTTCTAAAGTCTACAACATCACCGGCACACTCATATTTTATGCATTTTGGGTAAACATGTGGAAACGGAAAGGTTAAATCCTTACAATATCTAACAAGAGTTATTGTGTGTGGGTTATATAACAAGTAATTTCATAAAAGTATGCTTGAAATTTTTTTAAATTTGAGCATAATTTAAGCATTTTATTGTGAAAATTTGGACAAGTGAATTATACAACGTCCTCATTGTATATATAAAACATTAAATACGGGAATTTAAAAAGAATTAGAATGAGAAACTCCCCTGATTTTTGCTCGTATATTCTCCATGTTGCATTTATGAGAAAGATTTTGTGTTGAACATCCATCTTGAGGTTTCAAGACTCCAACACTTTAGGATCTCCAGATTTTGTAAATTCTCCACTAATATTTGTCGATATTTCCTTCACGAGGTCCTGCGTAAAATATAGGAAAAACAGATGCATTCCTATCTTGGTAACTACGGTTAATTTAAACTAAACTAAAACAAACTAAATACGGGTCAGTCTGTTGATACGGCGTATCAAATATTTGAATACGGTGTAATCACAGAACTGACAATAATGTTTTTAAAGTGCATAAAATGTAAAGACTGATAACATCCAGACAATCAATACGCCGTATAGGGTGGAACGGATACGCCGTATTGAAGTCTGGGAAGACAAACTCTATAACAAAATTAAATAACATTCCGGGTTGTCTCCCGGGAAGCACTTTTGTTTACAGCGAAGTATTTAAGTTAGACTTTTCTTCAGCTTCCTTTTACTCAGCTCTAGTCACCATCCATCCTTCGTCCATCATACGAAAGATTTCTTGATACGTACGGCATGCATTATTGCTTGTTCTTGCTATATCGTCGTATTCATCTTCTTTAATAGCAACATATTCTTCGCCTTGTCCAAATGAATACTTGATCATCTTAAATCTTTATATCGTGCATACCAGTGGCTCATGAACTTCACATAATTCTTCTCTTTCATTATCATCATGATTTGTCTTATAAGTATCATCATAGTTTGTATATATGTCCCATCGTCTCATTTGTTCATAACTTGACTCATCATCATCATCTTTGATAAATCTTTCCATGATAGCCTTATTTCTTAAAGCTTCATCTTTTAACTCACTATCTTCTAAAGCTTCGTACCACTCGTAATCTTGATAATGGAGTTGATTTTCAATAATAAATGTTCCAGGTTAGTTTCCTCCATTACAGTATCCATCATTCATCCAACTATATGTTGGCCATTTCAAACACCCAGTTTTATAATTGAAAGGCTTGCAAGTATGTATGACTGGCTTCGGTTCTATCTAATCTCCAGTGTCAGTCCATGGTTTCTCATCAACCCATTGTACATCCTTATTCCATTCGTAGATCTAGTCGTCTTTGTAATCATCATAGGTTTTAAACCCCATAATATCCTTTGTAAGTAAGTCCGGATCTACCTTTAGAAGATAAATAAATTCATTGAATGTTGAACATATAGGTGTCTCGTAGTCAAATATATTAGTGTCGATTCTAAAGACTTCAGCAATTTCATCTTCATTATCAGAAAATTCTTCATCGGTAAGCTCTACCTCATCATCTCCTCTGATCAAGTAAATCTATAATGCTTTCATAGTATAATGATCCATTGTTTTGTAGTTAAAAAACTTTGATCCCAACCATTCAGTAAATGCAATATTAGACGGATCAAATCCTATATCATCAGCTTCATGCTTCGAATCATCATCTACTCTTAAGTCACATGGGATGTTAGCAATTTTAACTTCATATGTGAATAAATCGTCATCCATTTTTCTTAATCGACTGACTTCATAGTTGAAAACTTTAAGTGGTGAATCGCAAGCGAGCGAATTATCTTCGACCTTAATATCCTTAATTTTCTTGAACTCTCCTTTGATAACCTTTGTCATTCTTACTGAAAAATACCCAGAAAATTATCAGTAGAACCATCGGGAGAAAGGTATTAAAAAAAATTGGCTTAAAAGTTCTAAGAATTTTATCAGATGATCAATACGCTGTATCCAACGAAAGTGGATACGCCGTATTAATCTGTTAGGATGAATATGATGTATTGGACAAAGAACTGGATACGCCGTATCTAGTAGAAGTGTATACGCCGTATTCAACTGTCGACCAAAACAGTGTATTCAAGAAAAAAATTAAATACACAAACAATTAAACACACAAATATATACAAGCAAACAATTAAAGAAAAATTTACAAAATATACAAGAATATACACTAATCTAAATTATAATAATCCTAAGGGTTAGATCTAATCTAATGTTAAAACCCAAAATATCAAAATAAAAATCAAGATTAATTTTCACTCCCCGGCAGCAGCGCCAAAAACTTGATGTGTCGTTGTATGGTGTATATTTTATTGTTTCAAGTTTTAAATTTATATTTTGTCGAGTCGACCAAAAACAACACTTTAACGGGCAGTGTACCTGATCGGTAGTAGTTTCGTGGTAAGTAGGGCGTCGATCACTAAGAGCGAGGTTAAATCTATCAATTTAATTAATATCTTGGTTATCTAATCTATGTTAATTCTATTATAATCCTTTGTTAAACCTATGTTAGTCTAAATCCTAAATCTAATAGGAAAAGGGGGGTGTTCAGCCTGAGAGACTGGCACAGTTTGGTTGGTGACTACATCAATTCAAGACATTGTTACCCACGCAAGCTAATAGACAAAAGATAAAAGAGCGGTCGAACATTATATAAGAAAACTGTATTAACAATTATTAATTCGATTAGAACGTTGGTTTGTTTATTAAGTGCAATGATTTCTTCTCTCGAGGTGGCATGTCATTCTTAAGACGTATGCGTTACATCATCCTAAGACCTAGACACATTAATTCTGTCACAATTAAAGCATCCGCATAAAGCATCCTTATTTGCTGATTATAATCTATTTTAGGGATTAAAGTGTTAGGATTTATGTTTTAGTAAGTTAGTACCGACAGTACAAATAGTTAGTACTGATAGTTATAGTTAGTACCGACAATACAAAATGTAAGTACTGCTCAATTAGTTAGTACTGTTAGTAGATAATAGTTAGTACAGTTTATGAGATATGTATGAGATATTCTAGGAAAAGATATGTGTTATCTGTTAGCGATTTGTAAGCCTGTT
>BQNB010053197.1:19217-40134 GCA_026074375.1 Tanacetum coccineum
GTACCTATGTTAATTTCTTAAAACATATGACTAACATAAGTCTCAGCTAGGTAGTTTTCAAAACCAAGCATTGCTTTCGACTCCAGACGCCACCACCAGCACCTTAAAGATCTAATGGGGTGTGACAATTGAGTCATGGGCTAATATACAATCAAGAGAAAGAGGTTCGGAGAAGATACAGATTCCGACACCGCAGCCGGTAACTACTTCGCCGACGATGTCGTTACAGTCACTCACGCGCCTCCGTGACTCATTAACATTATCTTCAACTGCTGGATATCTGGCGGTAAGAGTGACGTTTTACTTCTCCGACGCGCTTTGCCGGCGCATGACACGCATCATGTTAAAATGGACACATAAGTATTTTACACTCTTGGTTAAGCATAAAAAGGTGTATGTACAAAATTAGGGTTTTAAAGGCTTTTTAATATGTTACAAGTAAAAGTATGGCAAATGGCATGTTAATCTTGTTTATGGACTTTTGGCTATGTTATATGAACACTAAAATAAGGTTATATTGGAAGAATAACTTTTGTACACCCATGGTTTATGTGTAAAAATGGTTATGTATAAAATAGTGATTAAAGGTTACTTATGAAATTTATGGTTTAAAAGTATTATTATGGACTTGGTAATTTGGACATATGAGGACAATGATGGACTAATGGACTTTAATATATGTATGACATATAACATATATGGTATATAAGACTTGTGGTAGATTACAAAGTTAAAAGTATAAAAACAAAGGTTAAATATAGACTTAATAAAGTCATTCAATGTTTCTGTCCAAAATTCGAATATAAACATATCTACTTTATGTTTTTATAAAATACTACATCTCAAGACGAATCCGGGCATGTAAGAAACTTGAAAAACGGATAAATAACGAAAAAGTTACGGTAAAAACAAGTTATACGATAAATAAACGGATTTATAAAAGAATTTTTATAAAACAATTTATAAAAATTATATAAAACAGCAAGTTTAGTATTTTTAACAGATTACACATATTTTTAGGATTCCAAAATGATAAGAAACGAAAATTTTCAATTAATAACGAATGAGTTATGAATTTCGCGAGTTTACGACAATTAATACTTTTATAAAACTATTTTTATAAAAGTTACTATTCATGACAGAAACTTTTATTTTTGTAAACCTCATAAATCAATAGAACTTTCAATTACGAGAACGTGCTCGAAGGAATCGCTAAAAACGGAGCTATAACGAAGAAAATACGACGTATACGAGTTTTACGACAACAAAAACGATATAAGTGAACTTATGATCTGGTGTGAACAGTAAAAGTTACTGTTCACCAGTAGGTCCAAAATTTGAAAATGTCAAATTTTGATAACTCGACTTAATACGAAAACGTGAGCGCAAGAAACACCTCAAACGGACTTGAAACGCGAAAGTTACGCCAGTTTTACTAAAACAGTAATTATAAACGTTTTAACTTATTAAACACAATTTTACCAAAACAATTAGATGGTGATCTAGCTATGTAGAATTGTATATGGTAGATGTTAATTACCATGCTTAGCACTTATACGACCTTAATTTAAATAGGTTGCATCTAACGATTTGCGTGACGCATTATCTGTGATATTTGGATTATCAGTAACTCAAGGTGAGTTCATAGCCCCACATTTTTACGATTTCAATGATTTATAACTTTGGGGTGGAAACATGCTTTGTTTTATAAATTGGACGCAAGTGTATATTTTATATTGATTACGTGTTTGCCTAAGTAGCGATAACCCAAGTTGAGCCCATTATCATGAACTGTCAATTGCATAGATGTAGTTGTGAATTACATTATGTGAGCGCGAATGTTATGAATAGATCTATTTGGGATTGACCTCCCCGTTCGGGTGATTAGCTATCACCGGGAACGAACGTTATAGCATGTCGGATTTGGGATGTTTAGGGTTGAACATCTGATCGGGCAGAATAGCAATATTTATTATTGCGAATATAATTGTCGAGCTTCAGTGTCATGAGCTTAAGAAAATGTAATCGGATTTTGTGATGTCTGTATCTATTGCTTTATCATGGGGAAAGTCTTGCGGTCCTGCATATTATAATTTACTAACCTATGAATTCACCAACATTTTTGTTGACGTTTTAAAGCAATGTTTTCAGGTGGTTAATAGGCACGAGGTGCCAGGGATACATTGGTGACACTTTTGGTTATCACGCTAAAGAATTGGATGTAATATGTTTTGGGAAATGTATTGTTAATCTTTGTAATATCAAACACTGAACAAGTAAAGCTGCATGCTTTGTGTAACAAGTCTTTTATCAAATCCAATGTATCATTTTAAACGACTTTTTGTCATTCTTATATATCTTGTGCTATTGATCTAAGAAGTAACACGCCCCATATATCCGTATTCCGCTGCGACCCAATTTGGGGGTGTTACACAAAATTTCAACAAATAATGTTGAGTGAATTCATAGGTTTGATAATAAAGCAGTGGACCACATAGGTTCGTAAGTGAAGCTGTTTTTAAGCAAACCAAGTAATGTTATAGAAATCACAGCAGTGCTTCAACGAGCAGCTTAGCGTATCAAAAGATTTCAAATAATAGTTGACTAATGAAACATATTCAAAATTCAAAAGCATTTATTATTGCACTAAGCTCATGACATCGAAACCTTAACAAATTATAGCAAATCCAGCTTAGGATTATGCCCCGAGGCTGGGTGTTTTGCCAAACACCCGAGTATTTCCTCAAATGTTAAATGTGTCTGTTTGACATGGTAATCGTTGTTATATACCCGGACATGGATTGTCAGTCCTAATAGATCTATTCACAACATTTGCGCTTACACAAAGTAATTAATCGGTTCACGATATAGGGGACTTAATGGCAGAAGTTGTACTTAAGCAATAATAATATCAGGTGTTAGAAATACAGTTTCTAGTGAAGTGATGATCATTAACGATCTCATGAGCCTTTGTAATAGTTAGTTTATAATATGTAATAATTAGTAAGCTAACTGGGCCGGCTTATAGAAAGTACAAGAAAAGCCCGGCCCGACCCATATCTTGTAAGTATATTAACCATCTCTACACATGGAGAAGGTGTTGGTTGAATGCATTTTCCTTACTTTCTATGTGTGTGTTTTTAATTTTTTTCTCCCTTCCATTCTCTTTCTCTAGTTTTCTCTCTCTAGTTCTTAGTTTGTGTGAAATTCATTTTCTATAATTGGTATCATCACCAAGGTTTGATCTTGGGGCAATAAGTCATTTAGTGGTTTTGTTGTGGTGACTTATTTCGAGCTTATTGGTTCGGCTTATTTATAAGCTAATAAACATTCGACTTAATTTTTTTTGTTATTTGCGTATTTGGTTAAAAAGTTTAAAAACCTTTTCCAAAACATAACTAGCACTTATAATAGTTTGTTTCGTGAATTAGTGGGCTTTATACTAGCTTTATTTTGGGCTTATCAACAACATTTTCACTTTTCACTTGTTATGTTTAATTTGATTTCACGCGACCTTTGTCTTTCATAGTTTCTTCTTCACCACGTTCGTGGCTTATTTGTTTTCTTGACAGCTTATTAAAGCTTATTTTCAGCTTATAAGACACGATTTAGTCTCTTTGTTTTTGTAAGGTTTTACTTGTGTTTCAAACAAAAATACATAATCTTTCAAAACGGTCATAAGTAGCTTACTTGTTAAAGATTTTCAAGACTTATTGTGGTGTAAAGAGCTTATTACAAAGCTTATTTTTCTAGGTTGGATTATTTGTGGTCTACGGTTTAAAGATAAGAACAAGGACATTTTTTTATTCGTTGAGGTATAGGCAAAACGGTACAAGGACCACATAGTACACTTTTGTTTCTATTTAAGCGAAACATACATAATCATTGGGCAATTTATACATAAGTCTGGGAGATTTATACATGGTCTAAGGTTGGGCGATTTATACCTCATTTCTTCAGGTGATTTATACCTTAGTACTGGGAGATTTATATGTTTGTTCTGGGTGATTTATACGTTTTGTATTAGGCGATTTATACGTCCTCTACTAGGCAATTTATACATGTTGTGTGCTAGGCGATTTACACAAAGTTAAACGAGTGTGTTTTGACGTGTTTCGGGTTTTTTGGTTTCAAGTTTTGATTATTCACGGGTCTTCTAAAGACTACCATTAGGATCGTAGTCCTTCAACGATCATCGTAGTATGTTTGTTTTTGGTTGACGATAAACACACGAGTCCGCGAGTAGGGAAATACCATCGTTACCTTTAAACAAACTTAAACAAGGAAGAAGATTTTGTTAAGCCAAAGTATTTGTTTATTAAACTAAACTTCAAAATTTGCAATCTTGGTCCCTGAACTTCAAGACAAATTCACCACTCGTCCTTTGTTAGTTTGTTAACCCTCAAAGTTGAAACTTTTTACACTTTTAGTCCTTAGAACCTTAATTAACAACCGTTAAGCATTTAACTTGGATTTCAATTGCATAGTTAGTCCTCGTTTGTGCTTTCATCAACCATTAATCATTCTAAGCTCAAAATCGTTCACCGTTATTCCTTTTTAGCTCATCATTCGTTGACAAAAGTTCAAGTGCTTCAACAAAAACAACGATTTCACCAACAACAATCCACAACAACATCACTTAATCTACTTAAGATCCTAAATTTGATTTCACACATCAATTACTTCAAAATGTTTAACATGAATAAGAGAGTTTACAATCAGCAATCACAGATTGAAAGTGTTAATCAT
Source organism: Tanacetum coccineum (assembly GCA_026074375.1). Classification (NCBI taxonomy): domain Eukaryota; kingdom Viridiplantae; phylum Streptophyta; class Magnoliopsida; order Asterales; family Asteraceae; genus Tanacetum; species Tanacetum coccineum. The sequence continues at coordinate 23,967 of BQNB010053197.1, forward strand.
CAAGTTTCAATGTTTCATCCATAATCATCTTAAGTGTTTCATCAACAATCATCTCAAGTGATTCATCTACAATCATCTTAAGTGATTCATCCTCAATCCTCTCAAGTGTTTCATCCATAAGCATCTAAAGTGATGCATCCACAATCATCTCAAGCATCAACAGTTTCTTTACAATCACCAGCAGATCTTCTACAATTTGATTCAGGACTTGTTGTACCATACTTTCTTCCAACTGATAATCCACTTGAATGCCTCAACATAGCTATGGCATTCATGTGTACCACCCTTGCCTTAAGTTACCCATCAGCCAACAATCAACTAGAGACTTTGTCAAACCCAATGAACCAGATTGATATGCAAGGACGACAGACTTAGAGTTATGTGGGTAATTTTTCAAAGGATAATGATCATATAGCAAGGCAGTGTCCTCAACCTACGAGGGTATAAAACTCTACATGGTTCATGGAAAAGATCCGGCTAGCACAAGTTCAGGAAGTAGGGATTGCTTTGAGTAAAGAACAACTAGCAATTTTGGCAGATACAGGAGATAGAGTTGATTCACACCTAGGTGCTTACAAAGTGACAACAAATGTTATCTTATAATCAGATGTAATTGATTTATATGATTCAGATTGTGATGAAGTCCCTACTACACAAGTAAGTTACATGGCCAATCTCTCAAGTTACGGTTCAGATGTTCTCTCTGAGGTACCACATTCTGAAACTTATCAAAATGATATGGCTAATCAAAGTATGCAAGCGGTGCAGTATTTTGAACAAACACCTCTTGTTGCTTATCTAGATAATGAGATAATAAGTAATAGTAATATCATTCTGTATTCTCAATATCTGCAAGAAACACAACAGGCAGTTGTTCAAGATACTAATTTGTCTGTACAACAAGATTTATTGATAATATCTATGATGGAACAAAATTTTGAACAAATGATTAATCATATAACTAATTAGGATAAGGCTAATCAGAAAGCAAAAAATGAATCCTTAACCAATGAGCTTGAAAGATATAAGGAACGAGTCAAAACTTTTGAACAAAGACTTAATGTTGATTTGAGAAGTCTTGAAAAGTTAATTCATTCAAAAATGGATGACATGATTAGGGATAGACTTGCACTTAAGTAGGAAATTGACTCACTCAAATAAAATCTTTCTAATCAAACTAAGGAAAAGGAATCGTTATTGTAAACATTTAATATTTTCAAAAATGAATCCAAAGAAAAAGAAAGTAAATACATAGACAAAGAAATTGATTTAGAAAAGAAAATAAAGGAACTGGATAATATTATCTATAGAGTGGGTCAATCTCCTCAAACAGTGCACATGTTAACGAAACCACAAGTTTATTATGATGACACTTACAAACAAGCTCTTGGTTATCAAAATATGTTTTATCTTAAGAAAGCTCAGCGGGTAAACCCGACACTGTATGATGGTAATGTGTTATTTAATGGACATGCCATGATTGATGTGATTGATGAAGAAGAGACTTTGATTTTAGAGGAAGAGAGTAGATCAAAAATGCTTGCAAAACAAAACGATTCAATTTCAAAAGAAAAGAAAATTAATATTTTTCCAATTCATTATTCTGAGTTGAAAAAATTGTTTGAAGATTTTGGAAAACATTTTGTTCAGCAAATGAAATTGTCTGCGGAACAAGCTTTTTGGTTACCGCTTTTGAACCCAAATTCTGAACAACCTAATGTTACACAAACACCAGTTAGTGTTGAGGTTCCTAAAGAACTTCCAAAGGTTAGTTTAGTAAATACAAGTGTTAAAAGGCTAAAAAATCACCTTGCCGGTTTTGACTAGGTGGTGAAAGTAAGAACTACACCTGACGCAATAACTGAGGGGTTATGAGGTTTTGAACACACCAAAAAGGTTTTCAACGAAGAAGTCATTCCTTTTAAAAATTCTTTACAAACATTAGTTAATGATTTTGAAAATGGTCTTCTTAATGAACTTAATGAAGTGAAAACGGTGTTTAACCAAATGGAAGCTGCTGTTGATCAGTATTCAGTAGACAAGAGTTGTTTGAAATTGGAAAGAAAGAATTAAAGCTTAAAAATAAACGTCTTCTAGCACATATTATCTGTCAAGATGTTGTGAATATTGTAATGCATGTTGATGCTAAATATGTTAATGTGCTACCTATGCAAAATACTTTTCTTGATGATAATATTGCTCTTGATGTCTTAAAAATGGAAAATGATTGTCTAATAGAGCTACTTGTATCTCAAGATCTTGTACATACTACTGTTAATTCTCTAGTTGTCATTAACGATTATCAAAGTATGGAAAGAAGTTATGTTTAGGAATATGAGAGGAATCTTAAACTTGCAGCTGAGCTTTCATAAATGAATGAAGTTTCAAAAACATGTTCCAGAATTGAACTACAGTGTATTTCTCTTGAATTAAAACTCCAACATAACAAAGAAAGTCTTCAAAATGACAAATCATGTGAAAATCCAAATGCTCTTGAATTTCAAGAATTTTTTGATATAAATGAATTGAAAGCTCAGCTACAAGCAAAGAACACAACAATCAACAACTTGAAAAACCATATTCAAGAGTTGAAAGAAAAAAGTGTGGCTGATCGTAGTAAATCTGTGAATAAGCCAAAAGTGATTTCCCTATTTGGGTATAAATTAGATTTGGAACCATTCTCCTCAAAGCTTAAGAATAATAGGGAAGCATATGTATACTACATTAGGATCACTAAAGAAAATGTTGACACTCTCCGTGATATAGTAGAACAAGTTAGAACCTCAAATCCTATGGATAATGCGTTAGCTTATGCTTGTATGTACACGAAACAAATTCTGTTAGTATATGTTAGTGATACATGTCCCAATTCCCCATTGAATAGTGAGAAGTTGGTTGCCGTCACACCATTGAACAAAGCTAAGAAAGTCACTTTTGCAAATATTAGTGCCACATTAGAAAATAACACACAAACACGGGTAGATCTACACAACACTCAGACCACTAACAAACCTTTAGTGCCTTCTACAAGTGTAAAAAGTTCTACTAATGCTAGCAGATCAATCCCTAGAACTACTACAAAGAATACTAGGATCCTACAAACATCAAGTAGCAACCAAAAATATCAAAGAGTAGAAGCCCATACTAGGAATGTTAAGTGTAGTCTAAATAAAGGAAATAATATGTCTAAATCTGAGTGCTCTACATTCAAAAAAAATTCTTATTTGATGCAAATCATGATCTATGTGTGGTGAATTATTTGTCTAATGTGAATGCACGTGCTAGAGCGAAGTCAATTAAGAGCATTAAAAAGAAAGAATGGAAATCTACTGGCAAAATGTTTAAAAATGTTGGTTATAAATGGGTATCCATAAGAAGGAATTTCACTACAGTTGGAAATAGGTGTCCTTTAACTAGATTCACTTCATCTAACATAGTGCCTCCTAGAAAACCTGTTAAATCAAATGTAATCAAGAACATCAAACCAAGTAGTGCATCTCAATGGAGACCAAAAGAAATAATCATTGTGTGTCCGAGTATTGAACCTAGGATTGACAAAGCTAGGACTACTAACCACTTGACACCCAATAAAAATTGGGGATCCAATGTTTTATATATCTCCATGCTCTTCTAGTGTCTAATGTAGGTCATACAAATTGTACCTTGGTACTTGGATTCGGGCTGCTCTAAACATCTAATCAAAGACCTAATGACGTTTGAACATGAAGACATCAAATAACATCACTTTTATAACATCATTTATCCCATGTAAATAACCCATTTTGTATAATTATTTCAAGAATTATTACTTAATCGTTTATATTTGAGATTTGCAGTAATTATGAAGTACTTTGTGAAGATTAGCTAAAAGGCACGCATTCTAGAGCTTAAACGAAGACATTTGAAGAATACTGTTCTGACATCCTATACACCATATCCATCAAGGAAGATACGGTGTATTTGTGCCTGCACTTCACAAGAAACCACGAAGATACAAAGTCCAATACGCCGTATCCAGGAGACATCCATACGACGTATTCAATACAAAGTAATAAAATATTCTGGAAGATATCGAACGTGGTCCCTACTCCAAGAAACACTCGATACACCATATACATCCCTCTTGATACGCCGTATTGACCAAATTCCATACAGCATAAATAGAAAACCTAAAAACAGGTTTTCGTGGTGCTTGATCATATTGTGGAAACTAAAAGGGGGGTTGAATAATTTTTACCGTTTTGAAATAAAACTTATATTGTTGACTTATGTAAACTCAAGAGATATACACAAGTCTATATGATAGCGATGCAATAAGTAAATAAGTAATCTACGAAGTATGAACATGTAAAGATAAGAAAGAACAAACCGATGATACAATGATTTATAGTGGTTCGGCTACGAAACCTACTCCACTCCCCAAGTACCCAACTTGAGAGTTTTCTTCACTATGTCAACAAGCTCCCTTTAGGCGGAAAAAACCGTACACGTCGCTTACACTTTTTCTAGTACTAAGCTAAATACCAAGTTCTACTTCGAGATAGAACCAATCTAACACACTATATATTTTATGGCCTAAATACTAACATATCATACACATATGATTTGCACAACACACAACACAAGATATACAAGATGAATAATTATCACACATGATGACACAACTAAACTATTAACACTTGAAGCTTGATGTCTTCGTAAGTGTTCTTCACTAAAGAGTGGAATAAGTTGAACACTTGTAATTGATTATGTAAAAAGTATAATGATCAAAGAATATACAAAAGATAAAAAATGTGCGTAAAAATATTTGTCAAGAGTTGTATTAAAATGAAGACGTAAGGTTGCTATTTATAGGCAATACTTTGAAATTCAAATGTTGTCCTAGCCAGCTGTTCGATGTGACCCACAGATCCACCATTAGCTGGATCCGTCCCATGTATTTGGTGGATCCGTTAGGGGAGATGGGACAGCCTTTGTCATTTTGTGATTAACTTCAAATCTATACAAAATATTGTTTTGTACTTAATAAAACTTGTTTATTAGATTCTTCTAGAACAAAATATTTCTTATCACCAATAAGGAAAGATCTTCTAAATTTAGGAAGATTTAGAAAGATTTGGAAATATTGTTTTCACTTATGGTTAATCATATTTTGTCTTACATGATTAATATAACTAGATTATAATTAATCATGTGTTAACTTAAATCATTTGATTAGAAAAGTTTTATGCAAATGATAATACTTTTCTTTGATCATTAACTATGTTTAATAATGCCATATTCATACCTTAAGTGATTTGTCGTTGTCAAGTAAACTTTCGACTAAATAACTTGTTTTCATAAACATTTACATGGTATGACATTATATTTGTTATTATCAAAACCTGAAGATCATTATATATAAATATCGTTTTTGCCTGAATATTTGTATTAACAATCTCCCCCTTTTTGTTGATGACAAAATATAAACTCATGCGTATTTAAAAGTTACTAAATAGTATTTAGTGGATGAGTTTACTTCTCTTCTCCCCCTTTTTGTCAAAGCAAAAAGTGTTGTAGAGGCGTTCCTTGCAAGTCTTATATTGACGAATGCTAAGTGACTTGGTTATGAATACAAATTAAAGAATAAAGACTAAATTGCAAGTGCTCCCCCTTGGTGTATACTCCCCCTCGCTTGGGGCACCAAGGAATCAAGCTATGGATGTTTGCTACAAAACAAAGTTAGTAGACAAGCAAACATATATATGACAATTACATGTGCACACATATACATTTAAGCATTAAACAACTATTATTAATACAACAATAGAAATAATGTTAAATCCATTATAAGGGATAAAACATAAAATTTTGCGTAAAAGCCATTAGACAATAAACTTAAAATAGAAAAGAAAAGAAAGCAACTAAAGATCCTAAGTATTGGGATAAAATATTGTCTCCCATATAATCCAAAGGGTGAGGTACCACAAGAGTGGATTTAGTCCAAAAAGTATGGTGGGATTGATGAAGATCCAAGGTGATGTTGTATGTATGAGCAAATGAAATGAACACCTTATTGTAGGCGTTAGAGTTGGTCAACTTTGTTGGTACAACATCTACATATAAGTAGATGATGGTTGTGATTGGTGTTTGGAATTAAGTGATCAAATTTGTTGGGGAGAGAGGGTTTTACATTTTGTGGAGTGTGTTCTTGAATATACTCGAACATGAGATGCATTTCTTGTAATAGTAATCCAATTTCACATTGGGAGTTACTACAACATTGACATGTCATGAAGTGAAAATGGGCTTGTCTTGATTCTAAGACTTCGGGTGGAATGATATTTGGATCAATTTGATTTGAGTTGAGTTTTGAGAGATGCTCTTGGATGATTTTCCTTTTGATTGTAGGTGTGGAGTCATTTGAGGAAATAGACATTTGATTTTAGAATATGAGGTTGTGATAGTGTGTCTTATAAAGGACATGGAGTGTATGATTTGGCATGAAGGTTCTTAGATTATATGGAGGAGGTATTTTATCCTAAGGTTTAAGAGGATGAATACAAATAATAAATTTGTCAGATAACTATTCATACGGATCCACCATATAGGCACGGATCTTGGTTTCGGAGATCTGTAGATCCACGAGAAACATAGAAATAACCAGAACATGCAAAGTTATTCCATCAACAAAGATAACTTATACCTAACGCAAATAAAGCATGCATATCATTCATAAGCATACAGTTTACCAAAATAGCATAGTCTAGCGCAAAGATACTACAAGCATTCAATGAGATAGCATAATATTGTCTTAAAATAGCCGTTCATGATTGCTAAAGTTACTCCTAATTTAAAATTGATCCACGTGTGACCAATATCCTAGCAAATGAGATGATTGGCTTGAACTCTCGACCGATGATGGTGAGTTAGATATGTCAAACTTAACTTCTTCAATCTCATTCCTCTTTTTCCTATTTTTCCCATTGATGTAATTTATCATTCGATAGTACATAACAAATTGTAGTGTATGGTAAGGACAAAATAGTTTTGGATGTTTAGCAAGGAAGAATCGGTATAGACGGGTGATTAGTAAACCATATGGAAGAGGACAATCGACTCGATTTTTGACACTCTCAATCTTATAAGCGATGAAGTAGGCAAGATTAAAGTCTTGAGAATTTTTAAGATTGTAGAGCATGATGGCAGAGCATGCATCTAAGGAGGTTTTGTAAGTGTCAACACAAAGGACATTCTCACGAACAATGAGTTCCTAATCCTTGATATTAGGAGGAAGATTATCTCGAAGGATAATGGTAGGGTTTGAGTAATTGTGATGACTTAATGGTATACAAATGTTTTGAACAACATCTTTAATATTTGGAAGGTTAGTTTGATAGTAGACATGTTTTTCACGAGTAGTGTTCAGAAGTTCTAATGCGGATTCCTTTGAGAAGACACATGTTCCATTATACGGAATTTGTAGGACTTGACCGATTTTTTCTAGTGTCATTATAAAATCTTTGTCTTGAATGGTGAAGCTAATCGAAAGAGACATATCACTCACATTACGAATCAATTAGAATTTGCGATAGAATTCGATGACAAAACAAGGACAAATTGACCGTTTAGTGTGAGGAGACAATCGAATTGAATGGATTTGAATTGATCAACGATGTCGTTGCCAAAGGTAAAAGAGGATTCAATGTGTCTACCTTCATGAATGAAGCGATTTTGAAGGGTTTTAAAAGAGCTTTTTACATTGTTTGGAGTAAACTTTTGGTGATGGATTTTTGGTATGTAGGCTTTGGTTATTTTGTAGTCGGGTTTCATCATTCCAAGCATAATTGAACATAGTAAATTTATAATAAGAATATAGATAAATATGTTGAAAATAAGTAATGATATATATGTGATTCATGTACATGATGTAGTTAATCATATAGCTTCTTTTTGCTCTATCTCTCAAATCGAATGAGTCAAGATAACACATTAATTGTAAATCTTGAGGATTCATTCATAAGAAGATAATCGTTTTCGATTTGTATTAACTTGGACAACATTTGAAATAATTAATATGTTAATTATTCTTGGAAAATATGTTGATCTATTATTTCAAATCTTTTGCCTTTTATGGAAAGAAAAATAAGTGTTTCAAAATAAAGATTTAGAAAAGAAAGACTTATAATTATGATTGTAGATGTCTTGAAATGTATGGATCTATCTTAATTATAGCTTGAAATGATGTTGGCGGGAATGCTCAATCTTGGGTGATATGAGAGGTTGGTTGTGACATCTGTCAATTTTGAGGTCAGTAAACGAAAGCAAACGTATTATATTTGACTTTTTTAATTATTATTGGAATCACTTTTATGTTGTCACATTACTCTTAGCATTTAACGCTTGTTTTTTTGTGCAACTCATGTTTCAAGTCAAGGGTTATTCTGAGCTATGATTCTATTTAATTGAAAATATTTATATTCAGATTTAAGGTCACTATTTATCCCGAGCTTTATATTATTTTTTAAATTTTTTTAGAATTTATTTCTATTATTTTTAGTCGATTTTATTAAAATCGTCAATTTTAATTATCCGTGAGTCATGCGTTGAATATTTATCCGTTTTAACGTTCGAGAAATCAATAATTTCATATTTCAGCTTCGGAAGCTTAATTATTTTTTTTTTAGTATTTTTCGACTTTTCTCGTGTTTTGTCGAAACCGTGTCAAAAATAGTACTTTAACATTTTTTAATATTTTAACTTAGTGTTTTAAATCAAATATGGTAGTATAATTGTTTTAGAAAAATAAGACAATAAAAAATAAATAAACATAATAGTAAAACCAAACACCCCTCTTCTTTTAATTAGCCCCTAAAAAACATTAAACCAAACACTCCCTTATTATTTTTATAAAAATTGGAAGATAAGTAGATATTTAATTCCATATATAAGGTGTTTCATACCTTTTAAGAAACATAGTACCAACACAGTTAACAAAATCGGTCTCCTCCCTCTCCTCTCTTACTGTTCAACGACCAAACCCTTAAAACCATCAAAATCCATCAATCTTGATTCTTAAATCACTCCCATTCATTCCCAAATTACTCATAAACTAAACCCCATCATTCTTTTCAATTAAAATCCACCATGCATAAGATTTCTCCAAGTTCTTGATTTTCTTGATTTTTAATTTTGAAGGGTTTTGATCTAATTGAGGGTAATTGGAGTAACAAGGGTTTAATAATAAGTGTGTAAACAAGATTTGGTGAAACAAAATTGATTTTTGAATCATTGTTTTGGGTGTTGTGGTATTCGGCCAAGATCAAACCTAAGAGAGTTTGATTGTGTTGATTTTCTTGATATTGCATTGTGTTTGCAAGTTTTCTACTAAACTTGATACATCGATTTAAATATAGAGTTAAGTACATTTGTACTTTTGGTCCAAAATTCAAAAAAGGTTTGGTTTTGGTTCAAAAACATAGTTTTGTTCTACTTTTAGTCCAATTTCGTAAATTTGGAGTAAAATTTTTGGACTAAAAGTGGAACGAAACTATGTCTTTTGGACCAAAAGTGTAACGAAACTATGTCTTTTGAACTAAAAGTGGAACGAAACTATGTAGGGCTGTAAACGAACTGAACGTTCAGTGAACATTTCATGAACCGTTAGATAAAAAGTTCGTTTATGTTCGTTTATTTATTAAATGAACGAACATGAACAACATTTTTATGTTCGTTTAGTTAAACGAACGAACATGAACAAAAGTCTTGTTCGTTCATTTATATTCGTGAACGTCCGATTATTCATTCGTTTATGATCGTATATATGTTTTTGATCGTCTATCATATATTTTTCATTATATAGTTTTAAAATTGTTTTATTTAAACAAATCAACACTTATAAAACACAATATGGTGTATATTATTCTGAATTTTATATTTATTTATGTCCGATCGTTTATGTTCGTTCGTTTATGTTCGTTTAGTGTCTAAATGAACGAACATAAACGAACATGAACAACCTTATTTCTTAATAAACGAACATGAACAAGAAAATTTGTTCGCTTAAGCGATCGTGTTCGTTTATTTGTCCGGCTAAAATTAAATGAACGAACATGAACAAGGCTCCGTTCGTGTTCGTCCGGTTCGTTTACAGCCCTAAAACTATGTCTTTTGGACCAAAACTAAACCTTTTTTGAATTTTGGACCAAAAGTGAAAAACGCACCAAACCACAAAGACCAAAAATGTACTTAACTCTTAAATATATGTTCCATGCATGTGTTAGATCTTGTATTGTGATCCATAGATTGAGATGCATGTCGCGTTTTGAGGTTCATCATTGAATTGGGATGATTAGTAATGGGGTTAGGTTAGTTTAAGAGCATTGGTGATGTTCCATATACGTGAAATTGAAGTTTTAAAGGGGTTTAAAGCTACCCGTTTAGATCAGTATGTTTAGGGCCTGTTTTAAATAAGTTAACGATTTTAAAACTAAAATTGGCCTAGGAATAATGATAGAGGACGTTAATATGAACGTTTCTACATAAAATTTGGCTTCTAACTCTTAAAAACGAACGTTTGGCGGCCATTTGAAATTCTGAAAAATTATAAAAATCCAATCAGCACTTGCTGAATTTTTAAGTTGTTGCAGAATCGAAAAATGGCATTTTAATCATTTTCTGTCAAGTTTTGGGTCATGGGTAAAACTAAAAAGTTGTTTAAAATGCCGTTTTATCTTTTCGCGAGGATAACTAAGGCTGAAAACGTGTGTTAATGGGTTGAAAAGCTTAGGATTAGATACTACATTTTAGTTAGAAACTTGCAGGGGTATTTTGGTCATTTTTTGTTAGGTTTCGGGTCTCGGCTAAAACTAAAAAGTTGTCCGAAACGTCGCTTTTACATCAAAATGCTTAAGAGTCTGAGTCGTGAAAACGTAATTTAGCGGGTCGTTTTGGACGGGTCAGACTTAACAAAAATTTATAATAAAAAGTCAATCTTGGTGAAATTCTTTTAATAGTGAATTAGCATTATGGAGAATGATTAGGCGTAAAATATATTAGGGAAAATTTCCTAAAAGGTCTGAGTTTAAGGGTGCTAGTCACCTTCTCCCCTAAAAAACATTTATAAGCCAAAAGAGTCTAGGGTGACCGTGCGATGGGGCAACCTCACCACAACACGCCATGTGTTCCTTATTTAATTAATAAAGCACATTTCGGGTACGTATTTGTTATGTATGTATAATTTTTTTTGGATTAGGCAACTTGTACAATACGGGTGACAGTATTTTGGGCAACTGGCTTTTTGGTCATTTTACATTTCTACTTTTACATAAAATAATATTATAGTACATGTTGCGACTTGTACTTTTAGGGCAACTTTCACTTTTGGGTGACTTAAAGTACTTTGTATTTTTTTAAACAAACAAATTTCATTTTTTATACCTATTTTTGTTTTTATACCTAATACTAATATTATATACTAATATTATTAAAACACACACCACACACAACAACACATACTAAAACACACACAACAACACACACAACCTCATGATGAACACCCACCCAACACCTGTTCTTCTTCCCCCTGATTGTTCTTTATCAGATAAACAGAAACTTTAATCCTTTTTACCAATCCATCCATAACACTAATAGTAATCGAGAATCTAAATCCATATTCAAATCACAATGTTTGATTTGTACGATGTCAAAATCAGTGTTAGGTCAAGTGTTAAGTTGCTTTCAGAAATTAAAGGTCATTTGTCAATGAAGTCGAATCGTGAAAGGTTATTTAGGGATACTGTTTTTGGGTCATGGTTGGATATTCAGTCTCACGAAAATGACAGCCATATGATGCATTATGTTTTTCAACATCAGGTATCTGTCTCGAACCTTCGACCTGATTGTCCTCCAATTATATTCCATATAGGGGATCATTGGTTAGATTTTGGTCGGAAAGAATTTTGTTTAATTACTGGGTTTCGATTTGGCCACTTCTCAGAAAAACATGGTCCAATGAGTACTTTTTTTATCGATATTTTTTAGAAAATAAAACAAGAAAAGGTTTCAAGTAAATAAACGGGTTTGATCTTTTGAATGTTCTTAAAGATAAGCAAAATTGGTTAAATATGTTGGATGAAGATGATGTTCGTTTGTGTTTGCTGATTGCCAGTGAATTAGTTTTTATGAGTAAAGAGAAAACGAATTTCTTGACGAAACATATAATGTAATTGGTGGATGATTTTGATGCTTGAAATGGTTTTCCTTAAGGTGAATACATGTGGGAGAAAATTTATAATAGGACTGTAAATGTGGTTTCTAGACATACCGAACATCATTTGGCTCAGCTGAAGAAGAACCAAAATTTCAATGCCACATACAATTTATACGGGTTTGCTTGGGCATTCAAGGTTAGACAATTATGTACTGTTAGGTTTTGTTTAAAAGTAAACTAACTTAGGTTTTGTATAATAATGCTTTGCGTGGTTTACTGGGAAGACTTTCGAGAAAGGGGAAATTAGGTATCACAATCTTATACAAGGCCTACTTAACCTAACAATTTTGTCAAAAAACAAATTCTAACCAATACTTAACAAAACACAATTTCTATACAATAACGTGATTATTTTGCTATAGATATGGATTTTAGAGAGTTACCCCAACAGTAAAAAATGGTGGTCTACAAAGGCGAACGGATTTCCACGTGGTCTTGCTTGTGTCTAAAGGTTTCAACGTTTGAGATAATTAGATTATGGAAGGAACTATTTGGATCGGTAAACACTAAAGTTTAAAACATTTATTTGTCATTATATTCATTTTGTTTTTCATATGTGTACCGTGGACCATTGTTTATATTTTTTTCTAGATGTCAAATCCAAATGTGGCCCTTATTTCAAGTCTTTAAGAGATGAGTCAGGCATGGTTTAAGGCTAGTGCTGAGTTTATTAAAGGCTTGGATGATCAAGACGGTACTTTTTTTCAAGATGACCAAGGTAGAGAAAAATGTATGGAACAACATAACGGAATGTGTGGTGACACTGAAGATGGTACTTTTATTGATAGGGTTGTAGGAAAAATCTGTCCTAAAATGAATCGAATTTTAGTTGATGATTGGGATGGTGTTTTGGATTCTCAGTCAGATGATAGGGATGGTGTTTTGGATTCACAAACAAAAGATGTTATTGAAGAAGCGGCAATGCTTCTAACCATGTCATCAAATAGTCCATAAGCGGAAAATGCTGCAGTATCTGAATTTTTTGCTGAATTTGATGCTCTTAAAAAGGAAGTTTTGTTGATAAAGAGATGCAAAGATGATGAGTTTGATGAATTAACAAAAAGATTTTCAAAGTTAGAGACTTCCGAAACTTTTGTTAAGTTTAAAAAATTACTTACAAATGATTTGTGTACCAAAAATGAATCAAGTGATTGCAACCAAAAAAAGTCTGATGTTGGCGTGTCTATTGAAGAGAAGCCAAACTTTTCTTCCCATCATAATGATAGTTTAAATCATATTGGTGGTGTGTCTAGTGAGGCAAAGGTTAGCACGCTTCATCCTCTTCAGATTTTATTGTATAGCAGGCTTTTTCCTGAAATGTTTTACTTGTAAATGTTAAATTAATAGACCAAACATTGACTGATTTAATTAAATAGCAGGCTTCATCCTCTTCTGCTCATCCTGGAAATGACAAAGATGTGTCTCATTTAGACGATAACATGGAAATTGATGGTCAAAATGCAAAGGATCGTTATAGTAATTCTCAGCATCATTTGCACCTTCTAATCAAAGCTTTAGGCAATAAAATAGAAAATCCGAGTATTGATTCGGTTTACCTCCTAAAGTTGATGATCTTATGTTACGTACCATTAAACCAAAAGATGACTTTGATGAAGCTTATGTATGTACTTATACCTTATCTTTGATAATTTATTACTACTGACAAAATTCTTCTACTGATATTTTCCTTGTACCTAAATTTTGACAGGTGGATAGTTATGATGATGACTACATGTCATTGTTCAACAATGAAGTGCAACCTGCCAAATCATCTTTAAATGATCTAGAGTTGCAACGAGAACCCGATAAAGTTGATGTCAAGGATGGGATTTTAGAACAACAAGCAAATGCTGATAAAGGAAAAACAACTATTATTCAAGAAACTGTTGGGGTTACAGTTGAAGAGGGACCTAGTTTAGGGAGTGGTTTAGGCACCCTTAAATTTAAGAAGAAGAATTGCGAACGCGCTTTAAGACCAAACTATGTTTTAAGGTCTGCTAAAAAGGATCTGCTAAAAAAGAAGAAGATGGCTATGCCTCTGAAATCACCATTTGGTCAACAATCAGATACAAATCCATTTCCAACAAAAAGAAAGACAAGGTTAAAGAAAACAGATGACATTGTGCTGCCTTTCGATTTAGAGGTACATTACTTGTTATTATCAATTTTAATTTAATATATTATATTTTAGTATATTAGTCATATCTCCAATTGATTACAGGATATCTCCGGACAGCCACGAATTCGGTCAATCAATCATATAATGACACATGACCCATTTGTTGAGGTTTGGCTCAAATTCTTTGTTAATTTATAAATTATAAATTTAGTATTATTTATAATCAAATTTTTTAATTTTTTTAACTAGAATCTATCAAGACCAGATGGTTGCAAAATTGACAAGGTTACAGTTCCTGAGTATATGTTTGCGTTTATAAACAACAAGGATCTGCTAGAGTATCGGTTTCCTTGGCACAAACGAGACATTGTTATAGGTCGAACTTTTTGGTTGAGGTTGTCTTGTCTTAACATTGGTAAATCAGGCTAGTTAACTAACCAAGTAAGTACCTATAGATTGCCTAATTTAAAATTGATCATAATTCATTTCAATTCTTAATTATATTTTAATTTCCATTCACAACACCTTAATTTATGGATTGATCTAATGTGGTCTCTAAGACCACCCGAGGCAGATTGGGCTATTGTAAGCCCTCATTCCTTATCATGCATCTTAAGTGGGATGATACTAGATTATTTTTTAAACGGCCATATGTATCCCCTTCCCTGGATAGCCGTTGAGAAGGTTTGTTCCGCCCAAACTTTTTATTATGTCAATTTAAAGTGTTTGTTAATTTGTTATTAATTCTTCCTTAATTATAAATCAGGTGTATTTTCCAGTTAATGAACCGAAAGAACATTGGTGTCTTGCTCAGCCTAAAATACGTATTAGGGTTGTTACATTTTATGATTCACTTGGTTGGGCTGGTGGAAGTAGAAAGCGTTGGTGGAGACGATGTGTTGGGAATTATATTTGAGTTGATAAGATAAAACAATAAGGAAACAAAAGGACTAAAATTGTCATTCAATAATTCTACAAGCTGGTGGAGAATTATTGAAGATTTAGTCAAAGATATCAAAAGATCTCCTTATGAAGAAAGAAGATAACAAAATATCAAGTTAAATGTTTAAAAGATTTATGTTTATCTCTTTGTAAAACCTATTATCTCTAGTATATAAAGAGATACAGGTTATAGGTTTTAGGCATCCAGAAAAGTGTGTGTTCTCAATGAGAGTCGACTAAAGAAAACGTGTGTGTGTACACGTTTGTATAGTTAGTAGTAGACGTATATCTAGAGTTTAGCCTTAAGGTAATCAAGGTTTTCCTTGATCCCTGTTACAGTTCATTGATGTAACCGTATTATCTTGATCAAATAATATTGGGGCTGTGGTAAATGTTTGGTAAAACCTTGTTATGATAATATTGATTCTATGTTTGAATATTCCGCCTATGTTATCATTATCCTAGATTAGTTCTTAACAAACTAGAGCTACAACGATCTTTAGATTTTTACAATTGGTATCAGGGCCTCGTGGCTCTTGATCTAGGATTCAGAAGGTTTTACAATCAAGTTTTCTGCTTATTCGGTAAACCTGTTCTTATTCGGTGAAATTAGGGTTTTACTATAAACCCTAAATCGGTAAAAGTAGAAAAAGATGAAGTTAGACTTTCACGATTATGTTGCTGAATGGATTCATCATGATAAGTAACATGTTCGTTTGTTGAAGGTTCAAAGGTTGATTAGGGTTTTTAACTTTTATAAGATTACAATACACCGATTTATCTGTAATCATTGTTTTATCAACCTCTAATATCAACAAAAGATAGTGGAAGAACGACAACAACAGCAAGATCTTTTT
>BQNB010053198.1:0-36400 GCA_026074375.1 Tanacetum coccineum
AATCGTGGTTGATATTTTGGAATCCTTGGTTTAAGAAACAATTAACTTTTAATGTAGCCTTTAGTCCCTTAAGTTTTCTTTAAGGAGGACAATGATGCCGCCCTTTTTGGAAAGATGTTGTCTTCCCAAAGTCTTAGTTTAGGAATGGTAGTATGGTACTTAAGCTAACATATAATTCGATGGGTGTGTCTACAGTATGCGATAAGTTAAGGATGTTGCTTGGTTTATCACAAGTAGGGAAACCTCATTGGTGTGGCTGAGCCATATGCATGTATAGGCTGTTTCATGTTATCTTAAATATGGAACCTGATATTCTATGTACTCTTATAGTATATGAAGGTCTCAGTTGCATTAAAAAAACCTTTCTACTTTATTCTTTGGAACTTCACGTACTGAAAATGTAGTCTTTTACTACTCATATAGGGCGGCATAAGAACTTGCTTTATTTTGAGGTTGTTTTTTTCTTAACATTTTAATTTTAAAATAGAGCTAAAATGCTTTCGAGAACCACTTAGTTATGTATTTTTTGCAAATGGGCTTTGGAAAGACCATTTCTTATATTTTATAAGAGTTTTTGTTTTCTTATAGCAACATACGGAGTAGTATTTTTGTTGCTTGCATGCTTATCACTAAAGCAATTAGTTCTCTAGAATCTTAAAAAGTGGCACATGAATATGATTTTGAGGAGGAACATGAACAAAATAAAGATCATCAAAATATGGATACTCATGTTGGCAAAAGTTCAACATAGATTCAAAATTTAGCATAGACCAATGAATCAATCATAACCACTCATTTTTTATATTAAAATAATAAAAACTCACTTTCCACCTCTTTTAAAAAAATTAAATATCTCACAAACCGTTAATCGTTACGCAAAACAAAACATACCATCGCGACGAGAATTAAATCATCTTTCTATAGAGGGGCACTTCTATATACTTTCGACGAATTTTTTTTTCGAATTTTTTTTAGTTACGTCTGGAAAAAATCACATGTGATTTGTATCACAAATCACATGTGATTTTATGAAATCACATGTGATTGTGATACAAATCACATGTGATTTTTTCAGACGTGACTGAAAAAAAAATCGAAAAAAAGTTCTTCGAAAGTATATCGAAGTGGATGTCTACTGAAAGATAAAAAAATACTCGTCGCGATGGTGTATTTTTTGTCGTTTGACGATTTACCGTTTGCAAGATATTTTATTTTTAAAAAAGAGGTGAAAAGTGAGTTTTTATTATTTTGATGAAAAAATGAGTGGCTAGGATTGGTTCATTGGGTCTATGCTAAATTTTGGGTCTATGTTGATCTCAACTCTACTCATGTTAGTGGTCACGAAAAGGTTTGAATCCTCCTATATAGCCACTTCGATAGGGCTTAGTCACTTTATAAACCACTGTTTCTCATTTTGTAAATAGGATCGCTATCCTGAAGAAACACCAAGGAGAAGAGTACGTCATTCGAAACGTAAAACCCATAGACACATGTATGGTTCTATATTCATTGCTCTAAAGCCTATGTAACGTGTAATTTTCTCTCATCCCCTAACGGCATCTACACTTATAGTTCTTAATAAAGCAACTAATTAGTCTAACACCACTAATTAAGCTTTATCAACTGGGTTGTTTGGAAGTCGTTAATGCAATTTCTTACAGAGGGGTTTTTTGGGATTACTTTTCATAACTGCATAATTACTGCTTATTGTTTCTACCTATATAGATAAAAATTAAGTTGCCAGGAATTTTTATCTTGTACCAAAGTTTAAAAACTAAAACTTTAAAGCACAAGTATTACTTAAAACACACCTTTTTATTAAAACATTGCGGAAGCTTGATATTACAAGGGTGGTGGTAGTAGTAGTGATGGTGGTGTTCGATGATCAATACAACTAATAATACAAGCCTTTTATAGGCCAAGTGAAAAGGAATAAACTAAGAATATGTTTTTGGCATAAAGCATATGCTTTGGCATCTGGCATATTCTAGGGAATAAACCATGGCATATGCCAAGGAATATTTTGGGCCATTATTAATTTTTATACATTGGCCGACAACAACTTTAACTTTAATAATTAGACATAAAGATGGCCGACATTTTTGAAATAATTCACATGTGGGCCCTTCGAGCATCTGGACAACAAGGAACGGGACGATTCAATTTTAACTCTTGCAGACAATAATCATCCCATCCCGGGTCCACAATTAAAATTGAATCGTCACTGCTTTTGTCATCTTCTAGAAATCCTTTCCTGTTGTAGTGGTACTTGCCATCGGCTTTGATTGCGTCATCTTCTGGTGGTTAGATGTTATTGGGTCCCAATCTTTGTGCCAGGGCTTCCAGTGCGACATGAGGATTCTTCTGGCTTCTTTGTTTTAAATTCGAACATACTCTCTTTGGTCTGACCGTGTTTCTTGGATATTGTCCACCAGCATATTTGGCCTTTGCATTGTATGAATTGCTTTGCATTATCGCATAGGCTTTTAACTGCTTCTTGTGCTGCTGAACGTTTCAAAGGTCCCTTGGGCGACTGATCTCTATGCCTCAATTTATCCAATTCTGATTGGGTTTGATATGGCCTTTGAGCTGGTAACGTTTGTATAGTGCTCCTGGTTCTTCAGGTGTGAAGATAGTTTTTGTAAAGATTCTAGGAAGTGGTTGAAAATCTTCATGACTTCTTCGCAGATAGTCTTCATATTCTTCTAAAAGGCATTAGGGGACTGTAGAACTTCCTCCACTGAGTAAAGAGCTGCTGCTGCTAAATATCCTTCTTTCTCTTGTCATTCTGCAAACAAAGGTTAACAAGTCTTAACAGAGAATCAGCAAGGGTGTTATGTTTTCCTTCTATGTTAATTTTGACGCCTGTTCCTGTGACTGCATCTGCAAACTTGATCCATCTAACCCTTGGGGATTTATTGTTATTAGTTTTGTTGTAAAACCAAAGATGGCTTGACAATCTGTTCTTATAATGGACTTTCCCTGTTTTGCACCAAGGTAGTAAATCTTAAATTCTCCAAGGTGTTAATGCATGCATTGATTCTGCATCAATTTTAGATTGAATGTTGAGCAATTTTTTGCCACTTACACCGCATATGCACAAAATCTTTCTGAATCTTCTTGGATCCTCCTTTCTCTTTCCATTTTGACTATTCCTTCCCCATAACCTTCATACCATCCATCTGTTTCCAGATGATATGAGATTTTCCGTTGGATATTTCCAGGATCCTGAAGTATTTTGAACTTTGTTCTTTTTGATTTTTCTGACTAATTCATAGTCAGAAGCGGCGTTCAGTCTTTTATCTCCATGAGCATTTATATTTTTTCATAAGTGGCCTTAAGAGTATCCCAAGCCATTGGGATATGAATTCGTGCATAACTAAGATTCCTAAGAATGACCTTAATCCTTTCTTTGTCTTCAGCTCTTCTTCATTGAAGTTTACAATCTTCTTTATGATATGTGGTTGCAGTTTTATTGTTCCTTCTCCTATGACTGCTCCCAAGAAATCTACTGTTGAGACTGCTATCTTCATTTTTGTTGGAGATAAGACCAGACCATTATCTTCACAGATCTTTAACATTATTTCCACATGTTTTGCATGATCCTTTTCATTTTTTGAGAAAACCAGTATATCATCAATATATACTGCAATGAATGATTCTGTTCCTTTGAAGCATTTATCCATTTTTCGTTGAAAAATTGCTGGGGCATTTTTCAAACCAAATGGCATAACCAACCATTCATAAATTCCTCATGGGACTAAGAATGCAGTCCATGGGATTGATTCCTCATCCATAGAAACTTGATGAAATCCTAATTTTAGATCAAACTTTGAGAATATCTTTGCACCTCCTATTCTCTTGATGATCGTATTTATGCCTGGTAGAGAGTACTGGTCCTTGTATGTGTTGTCATTCAAGGAAAAAAAATTTTTTGTAGTGAATACCATCCTTATCTTTTCCTTTCACTTCTCTTCCTGTTACAGGATCAATTGTTGTTCCTGAATTTACGATCATCGCCATCGTTCTAATGCCGCTTTTACTGGGCGGATAACACCAATATGAGAAGGCTATCGACATGTTTTTCTAAATAATTCTTCCCATTGCTGTGTTACATGTTTAATGGCCTGACTTCTATTTAATATCTTGGGTTCATGATATCCAAGTTTACAAAGCACACATTATTTTTCGTGCTTAGGGTTCTTTCTCACAAAGTATTCTCTAGCTGTTTCAACCTATCAATGACAGGTTTGAATTTGTTCTTGAATGCCCCTACTTCCTTCTTTGTTGAAATAAATGGATTCATTTATTTCATAGAATTCTCTTCACTGACTTCTAACTCAGCAATTTCTACAGATTTTAAGTTTGGTTTAAAGTCTCGATTTTTAGTGACCTTTTGTAGATGGTTATTTTCATCTCCCTTACTATTCGAATACCTCGTTTCATAGATCTTAAGAAGTGCACCTATCAGCATTTCAATACCATTGCTATCCCTCATATCAAAAGCATATATGAGAGGTATCTTGAATTTGTTTCCCTCAATTAGGAAATAGCCTTGCTTTATTCTATGAGTAGCCTGCTGTCTTGAATTTAAGCCATTGAAGAAGACAGTATGAGTTAGAGGCTCCAGTGCTTCTTTTGGAATGACTTTCTTGTTTATACAACATGCTGATGCTCTTGTGTCTATATTTGTCTAGTGGTTCAAAAAGCCTGTGGTCAGATTAGGGAGAATATCAAACTCAACTTTAACATTGTAAAGTTGATTGGTAATTTTCCTAATTTTTGGACTTGTAGTGGCGTTCCCAGAATAATGAACTTCTGTCTCTATGCAAGGTCTTGCAATATGAGTGTTTCCTAGTGGTGGAAACTCTTCTCTAGAAAACTGGACTTCTTGCATCTTCTTCTTCTATCTGCAACTGGGTTTTAAAGCTCTCTTATTTCTTTAATCTTATTGTTCTTTAAGCCTTTCCTTTTCAGCTTTAAGCTGATCAATGATTTTAAGGGCATCTGTGAGATCCCTTACTAACAAGCTTCTTTTAGACTGCCATAATTCTTCCTTCTTCTGAATAGCCGCTTTGTTGTTTCATAGTATTCTTTGGCTTGATATTTAATCATCTGCTGCACTTGTTCTGTCTTTTCTTCAAAGTTCTTAAGAAGTCTCGACTTCATTGTTGTTGAAGTCCATTTTCTTCTTTCTGATTATTAAGGGGCTGTTCTTTCCTTTGACATTATCTGTTTTGCCAAGGTAATTTCTTGCACAAAAGGGCACATGTTAGAGTGGCATTTGGGACAGTTAAGTCGTTTGACAAGTCTATGGTTAGTATCACACAGTAATAGCAGATGTTAATAGTTGTGACCGTAGTTTTCTTTCATTCATGGCTCACACTCTTTACTTTTGGACCTTGTAATTCTTTGATTGGTTTCCACGATCTGACAGCTAGAACAATTCTGCTTATCTTTGTTGTGGTCCAGGATGGATCATAAAAGCATAATGACAAAATTGATTCTCTTCTTCTTCCTGCTCATTATCACTCTCATTATCTTCTCTATTGCATAAAAGACATGCTTCTTCAACAGATACTTGGACCATAACACTGATACTTTGATGAGTATCACCTTCTCCTTCTGATATGCTATAAACGCTGCTATCATCAAAATTTGCTGAAACAATATCCCAATTGTCATCAAGGTCTAATTCTTGATAGACAGCAGATATTGAAATGTTTCCTCGTTTACTTCTGCAATCTTTTGCAAAATGCCCTTCCTTTCTACAAATAAAGCATTTGCACTTCTTTACTCGTCCTCTATCATCCTTGTATTTTCTCTTGAATGGTTTTACATGAGAATTATGCGGCTTTCCTTTGTATGTTCTTGATTTTCTCATTCCACATTTCTTCCTGTTATTTTTGTAATAACCAGGAATTGGTATGGCAGAACAAAGAGACAAATCTCTTAATTCCTTGGTGAGTGCTGCATCTTTGCACATTTCTGAGACGAAAGTATGAGTAAACTTGATTGCAGGTAAGGCTCCTGATTCGTCAATAATATATATATATAATATATAAGCAAACACTCAACCAATTACCTTTGCACAAGGAATGGTTAAAAGTTCACCAAAATAAAATATATATGTAGCCGGAAGTATGATTCCCGGGTCGTTTTGTCCCAACGAGGCTTAAATGGAAAATCGAATGACGGATTGATGATTGATGTTTGAATATGACAAAGGTATGGATGGTTTTGATTGTCTACAAGTTAAATATGCCAAACCGAGTAAATTAAAACCAAAAAACGAAAGCTAAATAACTTGAATCCAAAACGGGCACGGCAAAAAACTAGGGCTAAAACCTAATTTCCAAATTAAACCCTAGAACAAATTTAAAAAGCTAAATAGATTCTAAGACAATAACGAAGTTTTAACAAAACTAGCACAAAAACGTGAGGTCGTTTTGACACAAAAAAACGTAGTCAAGACAAGAACG
Organism: Tanacetum coccineum; assembly: GCA_026074375.1. Taxonomy (NCBI): domain Eukaryota; kingdom Viridiplantae; phylum Streptophyta; class Magnoliopsida; order Asterales; family Asteraceae; genus Tanacetum; species Tanacetum coccineum. The sequence goes on from BQNB010053198.1 coordinate 6,483, forward strand.
GACAAATCCCGTTTTTTAGAAAGTGAATTTTTGAAAAAATGAACCTACGTAACTTTAAACATTTTTGCCTACAAAAATATATGAAAAAAGAAAATTTTAAAAAAAAAAGTTATATTTTTCTGATTAAATTTTTTTTATGAATTTTAAGATTAACTGATGAAAAACTATAAAATAAGTCCTAAGAGGCAAAAAATAATTAACCAAATTTTTTATAAAAATTACACTAAGTGAAGAAAAGTGCAGAATTTTAAACAAAATTAAAAAGCCGCCCAAATTGTTATCTAAATGGTAAAGCTTAATTAAACTAATTAAAACTAAACCTAACTAATAAATTAAACTAAACCCTAACAAGAGACTAACATGGACTAACGACAGACTAATTTGTGAGAAAAGACCAAAAAATTTATTTTTTTCCCTACCTGAACCCCAATCCCCGATTTTAGTCCAAGTCCCCCAAAGTGCTGATTTTAAAGTCGTTTTTAGCCAAAACGCAAGAACACGAAAGTTGTCCACAACATGTTATTTAAGCAACTTAATAAAACACCTTTCAAAATAAGCACTTTAAAAGCTCCAAAAAGTCCCCAAATTTAGCTGCTGATTGCAAAATTGCTTAAATTTTTGGTTTTGGTATTTTGGGACACTATAAAAAAAATAGACACAACGGACACAAACATCAAAATAAGCTTCAAATTCCAAAAAGGGAGATGTTTTGGAAAGCTTATAAGTTACTTTAATCTGATTCCGAAAGCATTTTCCAACCAAACAAACTAACTTAACTCAATTTGCATCAAAAAGTGGTAAAACTCTAAAATTTTCCTAAAAAAGCCAAAATAAAAAATAAGCAAAAATCAACTCAATAAGCCAAACGAAAGTGGCATTTTGGAAATACAGACTCACTAATGAGGTCCTTAATAAGCCCACCTATTCACATGTCTTTAAATAAGCCACTGAAATAGAGCACAAATGACTACAACTACTATTTTTTGGATTTTAAAATGAAAATAAGCACTTTTAGACCTAAAATAAGCTATTTGAAATAAGCTCCCTAAAGATATAAACATAAATGGGCTTAATTCTATCTAGAAAAGCAAATCTTAAATAAGCCGAAGTAATAAGCTAATAAGCAAAAAATGGAACAACAGTACCAACAGTATTAACCACCGGTACTAACTTGGAGTTAGTACCGCTAGCTTTGAGTTAGTACCGCTTGTTCAAAAAAAACTCTTAAAGTTTTCAAAAGTCATTTTTTCAAGACAGAATTTGATCCTAATTTGTTAAAAACAGATTATCAAATGACAACATAAGGTACTTATGAACATATTTCAATTAGTGATAAGCACTTAAATAAGCTAAATTAATCTAACAGTACTAACTACACATGCTACCAGTACTAACTAGGAAAGTTGCACAAATCATTTTTGAACTGAAATCTAAGCAGGATAAGTACTAAACAACATAATAAAGCATAAATAAGCAAATATAAATAACAAATAAGCTCTATAAGCAGTTCTACAGTAAGTAAGAAAATCGAGAAAAAGAGAGACTTACAACACCCTTGCTTAAACAGGGCTGCTTAAGCTTTTACAAGCTGATCTACAAGCTCTAGCTTGTCAAAGACAAGCTAGTAATGTCTCATAATGCCAACATCCCTGTTTTTCTATATCATCCAAAAAGTAAGTCCTGTGGTATTTTTGGGTGAATTTTTTGATTTTCTCTTAACTACTTACCTTTCTAAGTTACATATGTGAAAACATCTTTTATTCATTAAGCTATATTGAAAAAGCTGTTTTTAAAAACACAATAACCACTGGTTTAATAACTTGAGAACTTGGAATTCAACAATTGGATTTTAACATAAAAAAATCATTGCTTCATTAATTCTTAAAAACAATACAAAGCTGAATCAACAGTTGCAATAAGCTTTTAAAAGACTAAAATGACTTAATTTAAATTACTATTAAACTACAAATACGCTAGAATAAATTTTTTTTGCTTACAAATGGTCCTATTTATACTAGTTTCTTCATCCTTGGCTTCCAGTTGTGTTTGTCTTTTGTGGACAAAAACCACAATGTGTTTTGTTGGTTAAGAGCATTCTTAGACCGAATCCCAGCCTCAATTTCTTTTGTGCTTCTTTTGAGTCAATCACAAGATGGCCAATCGAAATCACTTTGGAAATGGTGAGGATTGCCGAACATGGCATTTATAAGTATGGGGGTAGGGATAGTGGAGTGGTTGAAATATTTATCCATGGGGTTGTTTGAGTGAGTTTGGCAGGGTAAAAAGTATGGAATACATCCCTTAGTTGTACCTTGGTTTTATTTGGGGCGGGAAAAATGGTTTTTGGGTAAGTGGCTCTTTGGGCCCCCTCAAGTTATTCTTCACCCAATTTGTAATATCAAGCCCTTGTCCTTGTTATTCTAGAAATACAACCATGAGGTTTGGCAATTTATCCCCCTCAAGTTATATTTTTCTTTACTTAGCTTGACTTTTGACTTTGTCGGGTTGATTTTCTGCTTTGACTGAATTTGGCTCGGTTTGACTTTGTCTTTGTCCATTCCGTGCTCAGGCTTTGTTGTTTTTGGCTTTCTTTTTGTCCGTCTTCAGTTTTTGTCTGTTTTTGGTCATTTAAGTCCGTTTTTAATGGAAAAAGGTATGTGTAATTAAGCACATACCAAAATCCCCCATACTAAGGTATTGCCGTGTCCTCACGCAATGTTATGAAGTAAACATTTACGAAAACTAAGAATCTCGATCCCCCTCGACTAATAACCTTGAAAAGTAGCTAGGTGTTCGTCAAGGGAAATAAAGAATCAATAGTTCCGACAAGTCCCGTTTTCACCATTTTTTATCTGTACACTAACTATCCCTAATATTTTTGGATTTTTCTTTTTCTTTACTCAACTACCATGTTTGACTTCCTTTATTTTCTCAACACTGGGATCATAGAATGAGAAGCGCCCATAGAATAATCTACGGATGTCCTGACGGATAAATTCATCGTCCCCGATTTTTCACTAATCCCAAACTAAGCGTAAAAACGAAATCACCGTTAAGTACAAGTAAAGATGCTAACACTACTTATAACTATGACTTGTCAACTTTTGCTCCCGACAATTATTCAATTAGAGTGATTGTGCTTAATTTTAAGTTAAATTTAGATCGACAATTTAGAAAGTAGTAAAGTTTATGTGCATAACGATATTTCCGAAGAAATCTGGGGAAAAGACTAGATCACCCACCAACCAGCATATTCTCGATAGATCCCAGCCGAGTTCGACTTAGGTTATCAGGTTGAGACCCCACAGGAGAATGTTCGCAATGTAATAGCGGGATACTCCACCCTTTTAGGCCGAATTTCTTAGATTTACCGCTAAATAAACAATACTACTCAAAGCACGCAAACATCAAAAATTTAATGATCTCATTGGTGAGATCCATTTGTGCGTCTTTCTTCTAGGAAGTCCCAGCCTCATCAGCTTAAGTGCCCAGGTTTTTGGACACCCACGGAGAATACTTAATCGAAATAATCTACCGACGGCAACCAACAACTTTTGAAGTCTTAAAGCAAGTTATTCTTAGTTCAAAATTATACTTGAGTTTAGAAAAAGAAATCTTAACCATTAAATTTTCATTTATTGCTATATACTATACTACCGTCATCATTTACATGACTACAACATCGGCCACGCCTCCGACAAGATGTAGTGACTTAGTCTGACGACGGTTTCTTATTGATAACACTTACGAATGCACTTTGGCATTTATTATCTCACTATGGGCCTTGTTTTGAAGACTGCAACATCGGTTGTGAGCCGGCAAGATGCAGTAAACCTTTATCAGCCCACAGTTTATATTATTTATTTATTTATTATTTTTTATTATTTTTTTATTATTTTTTTATTTTTTTTTTGCAACATATTTTCCGTAATAGAGAAAATTTCGTTTTAGAAACTCAAGTATCAGGCTGAACTAAGATGAATATTTTCGTTTCCGAAAGAGCTTCTTTTTAGAAAATGTCGGTTTAAAGTTAAAGCAAAATTAAGCACGTTTATTAGTCAGGTTAAGAGCTTCTGGGAGAAAAAGCGACAAGTTACACTTATAAGCTTTTAAGATTTCCAAATAATCCTTGTTTAGCATCCTACTTGTAAATAACACTATCATTTTTCGTTCTTCGCAAATTTAAAATCCCTAATAAAAGGATCCGCGAATGCTTAGCCTAATAAACTTTCGTTTATTAAATGGTTAAGGAACAAAGCTAGGGCTCAACACGCCCGATCGAGTCAAAATTTATTCTCATTCTACCCATTGTGACAAAACACTTATTTTATTTTTGAAAATTTTTAAATTTTTTTTCATTTTTTTGGTATTTTTGCGAAAATTTTGGTGGTAAAAACGGGATTACGTGATAACAACGACTGCAGGCAAAATCAAATCGAAGATCCCCCCCCCCATACTAGAACTAAACATCGTCCTCGATGTTTTAAAAGGGGTACCTACGTAAATCTAAGGCCGTTTATTAAGTGTGCCAAAAGATAAAACGTTAGTCGATTAGATTTGGATACTGGATTCCCAAAATGAAGCTGAGGATGTGAAACTCTTGTGGATGAAGGGTGAAACTGCGAGCACGAGAGTCTTCACAATCCGGGAAATCCTGGACATACAACACAAAACACGGGTAATGGAAGATGTAAGCCTCCTCACACAAAAACACTTATTCATTACTACATAATACTGCTACTGATAAGCATGGGGTGCCTCCCACGAAGCGCTTGTTTAAGGTCGCTATGCTTGACCCGATCCCCGAATTCAATTGTCCTTGGGGAAGGTTTGGAGATCCGGGACAACCTCGGTTGGTATGTCCCCTCCAAAGTAGTGCTTCAAACGATGACCATTTACTTTGAAATTTGGCCCGGAGTTTTGGGATAACTCGACAGTGCCATATGGAAAAACTTGGGTTACAGTGAATGGTCCACTCCAGCGGGTCTTAAGTTTGCCCGAGAAAATCTTCAATCTAGAGTTAAAGAGGAGGACTCGATCACCGACGTTGAAAACGCGATTTTTGATCTTGGAGTCATGGATTCTCTTTGTTTTCTCTTTATAGATCAAAGAGTTTTCGTAGGCATGATCACGAAGTTCATTAAGTTCGTTGAGTTGAACTTTCCGGTGATCACCCGCGGTTCTTAGATCAAAGTTTGTATGCTTAAGGGCCCAGTAAGCTTTGTGCTCCAACTCAATCGGTAGATGACATGCCTTTCCATATACAAGCTTGTACGGAGTGCACCCGATGGGTGTTTTGTAAGCTGTACGGAAGGCCCAGAGAGCGTCATCCAGTTTGTCCGACCAAGAGGCACGGTTTTCGCCCACGGTCCTTTCAAGAATTCTTTTCAAACCACGATTGGATACCTCAACTTGCCCACTTGTTTGTGGATGATACGCGGTGGAGAGACGATGAGTGACTCCATATTTAAGCATGACTTTTGAAAATTGGTCATTGCAAAAATGGGTTCCGCGATCGGGGGGGGGATGGGGGGAGATACTTATAATTGCACGCAGGGGCACCAAAATCTGGTGAAGAGAGTTTTAGAAATGTGACAAACAACTCGGGCATCATTGGTGGGGAGCGCTTTCGCTTCAACCCATTTTGATAAGTAATCGACTGCCACGAGTATATATTTGTTCCCTCTTGAAGACGGGAACGGCCCCATAAAATCAATGCCCCAAATGTCAAAGATTTTGCAAACTTGGATAGAGTTTTGTGGCATCTCATCACGTTGCGAAATTTTGCCTTGACGTTGACAAATGTCACATCGGGTGACAAAGTCATGGGCATCCTTGTAGATCGTGGGCCAATAAAATCCTGAATCGAAGATCTTTTTAGCGGTGTAATTGGCACCGTAGTGTCCCCCGGTGGGTCCACTGTGGCAAGCTTTGAGAATGTCAAAAGCTTCTTGCCCTGAAACACAATGCCTAATTACTTGGTCAGCACAGATCTTGAATAGAAAGGGGTCGTCCCAGAAGTAATGTTTGACATCTTTGAAAAACTTGTTTTTCTGTTGGGTCGACATTCCCTTGACAATGAAATTCCCCGCATGGTAATTTGCGAAATCTGCAAACCATGGGGTATTATCATCACGAAGAGCAACCGATCCAAGAGTTTCGAGTGGAAATGTTTTCGTGATTTCTTTGTTCTCGAACTCATCTTGGTGAGGGTTCTCAAGTCTGGAGAGATGATCGGCGGCAAGATTTTCTGCTCCTTTTTTGTCTCGGATCTCAACATCGAATTCTTGGAGCAAAAGGATCCACCGCATTAATCTTGCTTTAGCATCCTTTTTAGCAAAGAGATACTTTATAGCAGAATGGTCCGTGTACACTATGCTTTTGGACAAAACGAGATATGACCGGAATTTCTCAAAAGCGTACACTACGGCAAGTAATTCTTTTTCGGTCGTAGTGTAGTGTGCTTGAGCTTCGGTCATTGTCTTGCTGGCATAGTGAATTGGTTAGAAATGCTTGTTCTTTCGTTGCCCTAGGACTGCCCCAATTGCAAAGTCGCTTGCATCACACATGAGTTCGAAGGGCAAGTCCCAGTCGGGAGCAATCAAAATTAGAGCCTCGGTCAATTTTCTTTTAAGTGTATTAAAGGATTCGATACACTCTTTTGAGAAGAAAAATGGAGTCTCTTTTTCAAGCAAGTGGGTCATCGGACGGGCAATTTTTGAAAAGTCTTAAGAAAACTACGGACACCTTTGACAGTAGTCGGGTGAGGGAGCTTGGCTATAACTTCAACTTTAGCACGATCGACCTCAATTCCCGACTTAGAAATTTTGTGTCCAAGAACAATGCCTTCTTTAACCATAAAATGGCTTTTCTCCCAATTTAGGGACAAATTGGTGTCTTCACACCGTTTTAACATTTTTTCCAAATGGGATAGGCATGTAGAGAAAGAATCTCCGAAGACCGAGAAGTCATCCATGAACACTTCCATTGTCTTTTCGATCATGTCATGGAAGATTGCCATCATACATCGTTGAAACGTGTCGGGTGCATTACATAGCCCAAAAGGCATGCGACGATAGGCGAACGTTCCGTATGGGCAAGTGAATGTTGTCTTCTCTTGATCCTTCGGGTCTATGAGAATCTGAAAGTAACCCGAGAAGCCATCGAGGAAACAATAGTATTGGTTTCCCGCGAGTCTTTCGAGCATTTGATCCATGAAGGGCAATGGGAAATGGTCTTTTTGGGTGGCTTCATTCAACTTTCTATAGTCAATGCACACTCTCCACCCTGTGACCAATCGAGTTGGTATCAATTCATTATCATCATTCTTGACGATGGTTATGCCACCCTTCTTTGGTACATAGTGTACCGGGCTTACCCATGGACTGTCAGAGATCGGATAAATTAATCTGGCGTCAAGAAGTTTTTCAACCTCTTTTTTGATAACGTCATGGATCTTTGGGTTTACCCGTCTTTGACTCTGAACTGTTGGTTCGTAGTCCTCTTCCATAAGGATTTTGTAAGTGCAAAACTCTGGATCAACACCCTTGATATCGGAGAGTTTCTAAGCGATGGCTCGCTTGTGGGACTTAAGAACCTTGATAAGAGCTGCCTTCTCCTCATCCTTTAAATCTTTCACAATTATGACGGGCAACTTGTCGTCGCCTTCCAAAAATGCGTATTCTAAATGAGATGGCAAGTCCTTGAGTTCAACCCCGGGAGGCTCATCAATTGATGATATAACGGTTTTAGCTTCAACACCTTTAAGTTCTTCCCGGATTCCGGGCGAATAATCTGTATGATTCGGGAGAGGAGGTAACAGTTCACTATTTAGAAGTACTTCCAGAATAAGAATGTCACCCTCCGGATCATAGTAAGTAGCATCAATTTCCTGTGAAATTGGCTCATCCTCGATAGCTATAAAAGCGTTTGCTTCTTCGAGAAGGAGAAAATCACTATCCCCCAAAGGAGTTAGTGTTAGTGACGAATTTGAAACAATTGGATCGTAATCCGGAGAAGGATTACCGTATGCAACTAAATCAGAAAAACCTAAGACTTCTTGCGAGTATTCTTCACATGCCAATTCAACTACGTCAATTCGGTTTGCCGTCATATGATTGTAATTAGCCGTGTATCTTGAAGTTTGGTCTAGATTGAAGGTGATGGCTTCTTTGCCAACACGAAGGGTTATTTCTCCTTCGTAAACATCTATTAATGCATGACTGGTCTTTAAGAAACTTCTCCCGAGAATTAAAGGTACTCGGGGGTCTGGCTCAAAATCAACGACCACAAAATCTGCCAGAAACTGGAACTTTCCCACCATTAAACGGACGTCTTTAGCAATACCGATTGGTTCAGTGATTGAACGGTCTGCTAGCTCTAGCGTCATGCAAGTTGGGGTTAGTTCGGGAAGAGAGAGATCTTTCCAGACGGAATATGGCATAAGATTAATGCTTGCGCCGAGATCGGCCAAGGCGTTGCATGTATTAATCCCAGAAAATTCACATGGAATAAGAAATCGGCCAGGGTCTCCAAGTTTTTTCGGTAACTTGTTTAGGATGACTGCTGAGCAATTCTCGTTCAATGGAGTTCTAGCCATTTCACTCAACTTCTCTTTGTTTCCGATTAAAGTTTTTAGAGTCGAGGCAAATTTTGGCATAAGGGTCAAGGCATCCGTAAAGCTAATTTCGAAACTCAAATCTCTAAAGATTTCGTAGAATTTCTCAATTTGATCGTTAGCTTTTTCACGGCGCCTTTCATCATTTCTTCTTGAAGGAAATGGAATTGATGTTCGTTGGTTAGGCATCGGAGCACTAACGGGATCAACAACGGGCTCGGAAGTTGGATTTTGAGATTGGACTTGAACTACCGGAGGTTGGACGTCTTCGGTGCTTCCGTTATTAGTATAAAGCATCGTATCCTTGATATGCAACACCACTTCGGGTGGTGATACCTTTCAAATCTTCCTTCGGGTTGGTAATGGTGTTACCCGGGAGAGTTCCCGAACCTGAAGTAGAGGCGGTATTAGAAGTCACGAACTTGGAAAGCATGTCCGTTAAATTGGCCATTTGGTTTTGCAAGGTTTGGCCTTGGTTTTGCATATTCCTCAGAACTGCATCATTAGCCTTGACGTAGTTGTCAAAATCAGTTTTGGACACACCATGTGTCTGAGGAACAGGAGCTTGGTAAGCTGGTGGTTGATTAACCTGGGGACGGTAAACTTGGCTTTGGTTGAAATTGTTCCCTCGGTTTTGATTGTAATTGTTTCCCCGATTGAAATTGTTTTGATTATTTCCTTGATGGCTTTGAATGGGAGGAAAACCGGGAGGTCGAATTTGATTTGCAACCATCTGAGGTCGGTAACCGGTATTTCCTTGGTTGAAATTTGCCGCAGCGGCTTGTGACACATACTCTTGGATATTGTCACGATAAATGTTGCCATCGGTGGCTGGACAATTTTGGTAAGAATGACCTCCCCCACAAGTTACACAACTTTGCTCAACCGCTTTTACGGGAGCTGGGGTTTGGTTTTTCTTATCGAGAATCAATGCTCTAACCATATCTTTCAGCTCAGCAACATCGGATGAAACTTGTTGGGTAGGACAAGCTCGTATCACTTTGGAAACAATGGCCTTGCTGCGTGATTGTCGAACTTTGGACTTACTCTCGTATGATTTTTGGCATTCTCGAGCATTTTATCCAGGATAGTTACCACCCGCAAGCGGAGTTAAATGAATCTTGGATCATTCGAATTTAGGGCATTATTGAATGTATCGAGTGCATGCAATTCTAAAAAAACCAATGATGCGGGCATCCCCTTAGAAAATCATTGAATCGGAGCTTGCCTCGTAAAGTTTTCATTAAATTTTTGTTGAAAGTTCATGTTTTCATTTAAGATTTTGTTGTTTTAGAAGGAGGGAAGAATTTGTTAAGAATTCAAAACATGGATCATCCCATGTAAGAATCGATCGAGGGGATCTCTTTTCAAGCCAAAAAATAAAATTCGGGCGTGCTCCCTCGAGGGAAAAATGGGGGAAAAAAGCATATGCTTCACCGCTAACTCGGGTCGTTCGGAACTTCATCGTAGAAAGTGATCTTGTTGATAATATCGGATTGGGTGGCCATTGTGTGTCTTCGTTATCTGTCCAAAAAAAATTTCTTGTTTTGAACAAGATTAAGTAGACAGGCTTGCATCTCAAAGTTGTTCGCGTTGATCTCGAGAACAACGATCGCATCCTCGTAACCCTCGGTGGGTGCTTCGAGTAATTGCGCCATAGTTCGATTATCGTCCATCGTAACTATGGGAGGATTGAAAGTTTCTTGATTGTTATTTGGTTTCTCAAGATTTGGTGATTCAACAGAAGTTTGTCGGACTTGTTGTTGTCGACGTTTACGGGCTTGAGAACGAGTGCGCATGCACAAAACAGAAATATAAAAAGAAAATTTACACTAATTTTTTTTTGGTTTTTTAATGATTTATTCACAATTGATTTTAACGGACAATGAGATAAGACAACTTCAACCAAATAATCTACTTACTTCACGGTAGCTCTCAAAAAGATAAACGCACAGGTGAGCGGAGGAGTAGGAATAGCGCGAAGCTTATTTCTCCTTTCGGGTCGTAGTTCCTCGGAACAACCCTCCTTATACCCTTCTTTTTTTTGTTTGTTAATTCAAATCGAGGTGACGTCGTCGTAAGGAGATATCATAATGGCAAGTTTTTAAATCTTTTGTTCGAGTTGGGAACCAACAAGTTCACCGGAAGTTATTATGATAATACCTCAATTGAGAATATTATATTTTGGTATTTTACCAATTTGTGAATTTTATTTCTTTTTTTTATGGACAATGTTTTTATATTTTTGGTTTTTCTTTTGTTTTTATATGATAATTATACTAATAAAAGAAAATGAAAAATATTTTTGTACTTTTTATATTTTTATAGAAGAAAATATTCACAGATTCAAACACAAATTGTCAAACGTAACGATAATCGTTTTCAGCCTCCCCGGCAACGGCGCCAAAAATTGACTCGCGGATTCTTACTCCTTTTTATATATAAATAAATATAAATAAATATAAATATATAACAAGGATCAAAATCCACAAAATCAATGAAACCGGAAGTAGTATAGAGTATTTCCGGGTCGTTATGTCCCAACGAGGCTTGAATGGAAAATCGAATGACGGATTGATGATTGATGTTTGAATGACAAAGATTTGGATTTGATTTTTCTAAATAAAATGCAAAAGCAATTAAGGAAAACCTAACAACGAAAGCTATTAAAGATTTAAACCTAAAATGAGACGGGAATGTAAAAAATGCGAGCTATAAAAAGAACTATATTATCAAAAATTAAACCCTAAAGTGATAAAAATGCTAAACTGCTAAGCAGTTTGAGCTCAAATAAGCTAATGGAAAATGGAACAGACAAGTTGGGCACTAAACCTAATAAGCAAATGCAAACAAAGATAAGCAAGGTAAATAAGCTAGAACAGGCCTAGACAAATCTAATAAGCTAAACTAACCCTAAATAAGCAAATTCAACAAGCAATTAAGCTAAATTAAGCAAGAGAAACTCAGCAGTACTAACTTAGAGTTAGTGCTGCTGGTTTAGATTTAGTACTGCTGGCTTGAATAAAACAGAATGAAATAAGAAATAAGCAAATAAGCTAAAACAGATATTTAACTATCCCTAATAAGCACTAAGGCATTAAGAATAAGCAACTAGAATAAACTAGAATGGCAAATAAGCTCAAAACTAAAAAAACTGATAAACTCTTAAAATTACTTTGAAAAGGCAAATAAACTTAAATAAGCTCTACTAAAGACAGTAAACGAAAATGGGCTTAATCTACTCTAAAAAGCTAAGCAAATCTTAAATAAGCAGAAATAATAAGCTAATACGCAAAAATGAAACAACAGTACTAACAGTATTAACTACCAGTACTAACCTGGAGTTAGTACTGCTAGCTTTGAGTTAGTACTGCTAGCTTTAAAATCCCAAAAGAGAACTAGCAGTACTAACTATGGGTTAGTACTGCTTGTTCCAAACACCCCTTAAAGTTTTCACAAATCATTTTCCTTTTTTTATTTTTAATTTAAGCTGATTAAAAATATGTTATTTCAAATAGCCAAAATAAGACACTTATAAGCAGATTTCAATCAAGAATAAGCACTTAAATAAGCTGAATCAATCTAACAGTATTAACTCATAACTAACAGTACTAACTAAGAAATTTGCACAAATCACTTTTAAACTAACAACTAAGCAAGATAAGCACTAAACATCATGAAAAAAGCATAAGCAAGCAAATAAAGGTAACAAATAAGCACCATAAGCAGTTCTATAGTAAATAAGAAAAAATAAGAAAAAGAGAGACTTACAACTCCCTTGCTCAAAACAGGGTTAAACAAAGAGTCTACGAGCTCTAGCTTGTATAAAACAAGCTAGTGAGAGTCCATAAGCCCTTCCAGAACTGGCCTATCATCCATAAGCTGTGGTATATTTGAGTGTGGATTTTTTTATTTTGATTTTTTTCTTAACTAATTAACTTCTTAAGTTTACTTAATTAAAGCAGCTTATAAATAAGCTGTATTGAGAGCTTTTTGAACACAAAACAACACAATTAAGAAGCTTAACACTTGGAATTGTAAATTGACTTAAAACCTCAAATTTGCATTAAAACTTGAAAGTGTTACAAAGCTGAAAGTAAAAGCTGTAAATGAATTTAAAAACTAAAAATAAGCTAAGTTATATTAAAAATTAAGCTAAGATAATCTAAGATGCCTTCAAGGCTTACAAAAGGCTCTATTTATAGCCGAAGTCTTCTCTTCTTGGACATGCAGCTTGTGTTTTCTTTGTGAGAGACTTCCATGGTGTTTTAGTTGTGTGAGGGACTTGATAAAAGTAATCTCAACCATTCAATCTTCTTGTGCTTCTTTTTGAGTCAATCTAGCCATTGAAATTACTTGAAAATGGTGAAGGATTGCCAACATGGCAATTATAAAGCTGGGGGGAGATAGTGGAGGAGGGGGGAAGGTTTTATCCTCTGAATTTTTCATGGTTGCAGGATAAAAGGGGAGAAGAGAACCCGTGATTGGTTCTTGGGTTCTGTTGGGCGGGAAAAATGGTTTTGGGTAAGTTGGCAGCTTTGACCCCTCAAGTTATACTTCACTCAATTTCCAATTTCAGCCCTTGTCTTTTTATTCTTGTAATACAACTTGAGGTTTGGCAATTTTAGTCCCTCAAGTTGTATTTTCTTCACTTGGTTGACTTTTGACTTTGACTGACTTTGGCTTCGATTTGACTTTGTCTTTTCCATTCCGTGCTCGGTTTTGTCCGTTTTTGGCTTTGTTTTTTCGTCCTTTTGTGTGATATCCGTTTCCTGCACAATACAAATGCAAAACATACAAATACAATGTATTTTTGGTACGTTTTTAGTCATTTAAGCCCGTTTTTAATGGAAAAGGGTATGTGTAATTAAGCACATACCAAAATCCCCCATACTAAGATATTGTCGTGTCCTCACGCAATGTTATGAAGTAAACACTCAAGAAACCAAGAATCTTAATCCCCCTCGACTAATAACCTCGAAAAGTAGCTAAGTGTTCGTCAAGGGGAACTAAAGAATCAATAGCTTCGACAAGTCCCGTTTTTACCATTTTATATGTACACTAACTATCCCTAATATTTTATTTTATTTTGGATTTTCTTTTCTTAACTACCTGTTTGACTTCCTTTATTTTATTAACACTGGGATCATAGAATGAGAAGCGCCCATAGAATAATCTACGGATGTCCTGACGGATAAATTCATCGTCCTTGATTTTTCACTAGTCCCAAACTAAGCGTAAAAACGAAATCACCGTTAAGTACAAGTAAAGATGCTAACACTACTTATAACTATGACTTGTCAACTTTTTGCTCCCAACAATTATTCAATTAGAGTGATTGTGCTTAATTTTAAGTTAAATTTAGATCGACAGTTTTAGAAAGTAGTATAGTTTATGTGTATAACAATATTTCTGAAGAAATCTGGGGAAAAGACTAGATCACCCACCAACCAGCATATTCTCGATAGATCCCAGCCGAGTTCGACTTAGGTTGTCAGGTTGTGACCCCACAGGAGAATGTTCGCAATGAAATAGCGGGATACTCCACCCATTAGGCCGAATTTCTTAGATTTACCGCTAAATAAATAATACTACTCAAAGTACGCAAACATCAAAAATTTAATGATCTCATTGGTGAGACTATTCCATTTAGCGACCTTTCTTCTCGGAACGTCCCAACCTCATCAGCTAAGTGCCCAGGTTTTTGACACCCCGACGGAGAATACTTCTTCGAAATAATCTACCTACGACAACCAACAACTTTTGAAGTCTTAAAGCAAGTTATTCTTAGTTCAAAATTATACTTGAGTTTAGAAAAAGAAATCTTAACCATTAAATTTTCATTTATTGCTATATACTATACTACCGTCATCATTTACATGACTACAACATCGGCCACGCCTCCGACAAGATGTAGTGACTTAGTCTGACGACGGTTTCTTATTGATAACACCTACAGATTTATTATCTCACTATGGGCCTTGTTTTGAAGACTGCAACATCGGTTGTGAGCCGGCAAGATGCAGTAAACCTTTATCAGCCCACAGTTTATATTATTTATTTTTTTTTCATCATTTTTTTTTGCAACATATTTTCCGTAATAGAGAAAATTTCGTTTTAGAAACTCAAGTATAAAGCTGAACTAAGATGAATATTTTCGTTTCCGAAAGAGCTTCTTTTTAGAAAATGTCGGTTTAAAGTTAAAGCAAAATTAAGCACGTTTATTAGTTAGGTATGAAGCTTTTGGTGAGAAAAAGCGGACAAGCGTACACTTTAAGCTTTTAAGATAATTAATCTTGCTTAGCATCCTACATGTAATAACACTATTCAATTTTCGTTCTTCGCAAATTTAAAATCCCCCTAATAAAAGGATCCAGAGATATGCTTAGCCAATAAACTTTCATTTATTTAATGGTTAAGGGAACAAAGTTAGGGCTCAACCACGCTCCCCATCCCGATCGAGTCAAAATTTATTTCATTCTACCCATTAGAAGGGTTTCAAAAATTACCGAAAAACACTTATTTTATTTTTGAAAATTTTTTAAATTTTTTCATTTTTTTTTTGAAATTTTGGTGGTAAAAACTGGATTACGTGATAACAACGGCTGCAGGCAAAATCAAATCGAAGATTCCCCCCCCCATACTAGAACTAAACATTGTCCTCGATGTTTTAAAGGGGTACCAACTTAAATCTAAGGCCGTTTATGAAGTGTGCCAAAAGATAAAACGTTAGTCAATTAGATTTGGATACTGGATTCCCAAAATGAAGTTAAGGATGTGAAACTCTTGTGGATGAAGGGTAAAATTGCGAGCACGAGAGTCTTCACAATCCGGGAAATCCTGGACATACAACACAAAGCACACAAAACATGTACAAGACGCGGGTAATGAAAAATGTAAGCCTCCTCACACAAAAACACTTATTTATTACAACATAATACCACTACTAATAAGCATGGGGTGCCTCCCACAAAGCGCTTGTTTAAGGTCGCTACGCTTGACCCGATTCCTCGAATTTTTTGGTCCATAGGGAACGTTTGGAGATCCGGGACAACCTCGGTTGGTATGTCCCCTCCAAAGTAGTGTTTCAAACGATGGACCATTCACTTTGAAGGTTAGGCTGGAGTTTATGAGGATAACTCGACGAGTGCCATATGGAAAACTTTGGGTCTACAGTGTATGGTCCACTCCAGAGGGTCTTAAGCTTCCCGAGAAAATCTTCAATTAGAGTTAAAGAGGAGGACTCGATCACCGACGTGAAACGCGATTTTGTTCTTGGATGTCATGGATTCTACTTTGTTTTCTCTTTATAGATCAAAGAGTTTTTCATAGGATGATCATGAAGTCAATTAAGTTAGTTGAGATGGAACCTTTTCTGTTGATCACCCGCGGTTTTTGATATCGAAGTTTGTTGCTTAAGGGCCCAAGTAAGCTTGTGCTCCTAACTCAATCGGTAGAATGGACATGCTTTCCATATACAAGCTTATACGGAGTCCATCCGATGGGTGTTTTGTAAGCTGTACGGAAGGCCCAAAAAGCGTCATCTAGTTTGTCCAACCAAGAGGCACGATTTTCGCCTATGGTCCTTTCAAGAATTCTTTTAAAACCACGATTGGGATACCTCAACTTCGTCCACTTGTTGGTGGAGATAAGCGGTGGAGAGACATAAGTGACTCCGTATTTTGCATGACTTTTGAAAATTGGTCTTTGCAAAAATGGGTCTTGTTCCGCGATCACTTATGATTTGCACGAGGGCACCAAATCTGGTGAAGAGGATTTAAGAAATTTGCAAACAACTTCGGGCATCATTGGTGGGTGAGGCTTTTGCTTCAACCCATTTTGTTATTTAGTTATCGTTGCCACGAGTATATATTTGTTCCCTCTTGAAGACGGGAACGGCCCCATAAAATCAATGCCCCAAATGTCAAAGATTTCGCAAACTTGGATAGAGTTTTGTGGCATCTCATCACGTTGCAAAATTTTGCCTTGACGTTGACAAATGTCACATCGGGTGACAAAGTCATGGGCATCCTTGTAGATCGTGGGCCAATAAAATCCTGAATCGAAGATCTTTTTAGCGGTGTAATTGGCACCGTAGTGTCCCCCAGTGGGTCCACTGTGGCAAGCTTTAAGAATGTCAAAAGCTTCTTGCCCCGAAACACAACGCCTAATTACTTGGTCAGCACAGATCTTGAATAGAAAGGGGTCGTCCCAGAAATAATGTTTGACATCTTTGAAAAACTTGTTTTTCTGTTGGGACGACATTCCCTTGACAATGAAGTTCCCCGCATGGTAATTTGCGAAATCTGCAAACCATGGGGTATTATCATCACGAAGAGCAACCGATCCAAGAGTTTCGAGTGGAAATGTTTCCGTGATTTCCTTGTTCTCGAACTCATTTTGGTGAGGGTTCTCAAGTCTGGAGAGATGGTCGGCGGCTAGATTTTCTGCTCCTTTTTTGTCTCGGATCTCAACATCGAATTCTTGGAGCAAAAGGATCCACCGCATTAATCTTGCCTTAGCATCCTTTTTAGCAAAGAGATACTTTATAGCAGAATGGTCTGTATACACTATGCTCTTGGACAAAACGAGATATGACCGGAATTTCTCAAAAGCGTACACTACGGCAAGTAATTCTTTTTCGGTCGTAGTGTAGTGTGCTTGAGCTTCGGTCATTGTTTTGCTGGCATAGTGAATTGGTTGGAAATGCTTGTTCTTTCGTTGCCCTAGGACTGCCCCAATTGCAAAGTCGCAAAAAAAATAAATTGCTTGAATCACACATGAGTTCCAAGGGCAAGTCCCAGTTATGGGAGCAATCAAATTGGATGCCTCGGTCAATTTTCTTATAAGTGTATTAAAGGAGTTGATTACACTTTTTGAGAGAAAATTGAGTCTCTTTTTCAAGCAAGTGGGGTCATTGGACGGGGCAATTTTTGAAATGTCTTGTATGATACGTTGGGTAAAAACCTGCATGCCCCAAGAAATTACGGACACCTTTGACAGTAGTAATGTGAGGGAGCTTGGCTTAACTTCAAACTTAGCTACGATCGACCTTAATTCCTGACTTAGAAATTTTATGTCCAAGAACAATGCATTCCTTCACCATAAAATGGCTTTTCTCCCAGTTTAGGACCAAATTGGTGTCTTCACACCGTTTTAACATTTTTTTCCAAAATGATGATAGGCATGGTTAGAGAGGAATCTTCGAAAAAGACCGAGAAGTCATCCATGAACACTTCCATTGTTTTTTCGATCATGTCATGGAAGATTGCCATCATACATCGTTGTTGAATGTGAAACGTGACAGGGTGCATTGATAACCCCAAAAGGCATGCCGACGATTGGGCTAATGTTCCGTTATGGGATAGTGAATGTTGTCTTCTCTTGATCTTCGGGTCTATAGGAATTAAAAAATACCCGAGAAGAAGCCATCGAGGAAACAATAGTATTGGTTTCCCGCGAGTCTTTCGAGCATTTGATCCATGAAGGGCAATGGGAAGTGGTCTTTTCTGGTGGCTTCATTTAACTTTCTATCGTCAATGCACACTCTCCACCCCGTGACCAATCGAGTTGGTATCAAATCTTATTTTCATCATGCTTTCGACGGTTATGCCACCCTTCTTTGGTACACAGTGTATCGGGCTTACCCATGGACTGTCAGAGATCGGATAAATTAATCCGGCGTCAAGAAGTTTTTCAACCTCTTTTTTGATGACGTCGTGGATCTTTGGGTTTACCCGTCTTTGACTCTGAACTGTTGGTTCGTAGTCCTCTTCCATAAGGATTTTGTGAGTACAAAACTCTGGATCAACACCCTTGATATCGGAGAGTTTCCAAGCGATGGCTCGCTTGTGGGACTTTAGAACCTTGATAAGAGCTGCCTTCTCCTCATCCTTCAAGTCTTTCGCAATTATGACGGGCAACTTGTCATCGCCTTCCAAAAATGCGTATTCTAAATGAGGTGGCAAGTCCTTAAGTTCAACCTCGGGAGGCTCATCAATTGATGATTTAACGGCTTTAGCTTCAACAACTTTAAGTTCTTTCCGGATTCCGGGCGAATAATCTTTATGATTCGGAAGAGGAGGTAATGGTTCACTATTGAGAAGTGCTTCCAGAATAAGAATGTCACCCTCCGGATCATAGTAAGTAGCATCAATTTCCCGTGAAATTGGCTCGTCATCGATAGCTATAAAAGCATTGGCTTCTTCGAGCAGGAGAAAATCACTATCCCCGAAAGGAGTTAGTGTTGGTGAAGAATTTGAAACAATTGGATCGTAATCCGGAGAAGGATTACCGTATGCAACTGAATCAGAAAAACCTAGAACTTCTTGCGAGTATTCTTCACTTGCTAATTCAATGACGTCGATTCGGTTCGCCGTCATATGATTGTAATTAGCCGTGTATCTCAAAGTTTGGTCCAGATTGAATGTGATGGCCTCTTTGCCAACACGAAGGGTTATTTCACCTTCGTAAACATCTATTAATGCACGACTGGTCTTTAAGAAACTTCTCCCGAGAATTAAAGGTACTCGGGGGTCTGGCTCAAAATCTACGACCATAAAATCTGCTGGAAACTAGAACTTTCCTACCATTAAACAGATGTCTTTAGCAATACCGATCGGTTCAGTGATTGAACGGTCTGCTAGCTCTAGCGTCATGCAAGTTGGGGGTTAGTTCGGGAAGAGAGAGATCTTTCCAGACGGAATATGGCATAAGATTAATGCTTGCGCCGAGATCGGCCAAGGCGTTGCATGTATTAATCCCAGAAAATTCACATGGAATAAGAAATCGGCCAGGGTCTCCAAGTTTTTTCGGTAACTTGTTTAGGATGACTGCTGAGCAATTCTCGTTCAATGGAGTTCTAGCCATTTCACTCAACTTCTCTTTGTTTCCGATTAAAGTTTTTAGAGTCGAGGCAAATTTTGGCATAAGGGTCAAGGCATCCGTAAAGCTAATTTCGAAACTCAAATCTCTAAAGATTTCATAGAATTTCTCAATTTGGTCGTTAGCTTTTTCACGGCGCCTTTCATCATTTCTTCTTGAAGGAAATGGAATTGATGTTCGTTGGTTAGGCATTGGAGCACTAACGGGATCAACAACGGGCTTGGAAGTTGGATTTTGAGATTCGGTGCTTCCGTTATTAGTAGGAAGCATCGTGTCCTTTGTAACCTCGGTATCACGATTCATCACTTTCGGAGAAGAAGATGAAGTAGAAGGAATCGCGGGTCCTTGATATGCAACACCACTTCGGGTGGTGATACCTTTCAAATCTTCCTTCGGGTTGGTAATGGTGTTACCTGGGAGAGTTCCCGAACCTGAAGTAGAGGCGGTATTCATTTTGATAAAGTTACTTAGCATACTTTCAAGCCTTTGATTTGAAGTAGCCAAGTTGTTCAATTGAGCTTGCAGGTTTTGCCCCTGGTTTTGCACATTCCTCATAACCGCATCATTAGCCTTTACGTAGCTATCAAAATCGGTCTTAGACACACCTTGTGTTTGAGGAGCGGGAGCTTGGTAAACGGGAGCTTGATAAGCTGGGGGTTGATTAACCTGGGGTTGATAAATTGGTCCTTGACTGAAATTATTACCCCGATTTTGGTTAAAATTGTTCCCCCGATTTTGGTTGAAATTGATCCCCCGATTTTGGTTGTTTTGATGGTTTTGCATAGGTGGAAAACCGGGAGGTCGAATTTGGTTTGCAACCATTGGAGGTCGGGCACTGGTATTATTTCCTTGGTTGTAGTTAGCTGCGGCGGCTTGAGAGACGTACTCTTGAATATTGTCACGATAAACGTTGCCATTGGTGGCGGGACAATTTTGGTACGAATGAGTACCACCACAAGTAACACAACTTTCCTCGACCGCTTTTACGGGAGTGGGAGCGGGAGATTGATTTTTCTTATCAAGAAGTAAGGCTTTCACCATATCTTTCAGCTCAGCAACATCGGAAGAAATACCGGGGGTAGAAGTGCTCGAACTCACTTTTGCAACAACCGGTTTGTTACGTGAATTACGAACTTTGGCTTTGCTCTCGATGATTCTTAGGCAATCACGAGGCATTTTGTCCAAAAAGTTACCACCCGCGGCTGAATTTAACGAATCTTGATCATTAGAGTTCAAGGCATTGTAGAATGTATCGAGTTGATGCAATTCTGAAAATCCATGATGTGGACATGCCCGAAGAAGATCGTTGAATCGGTCCCATGCTTCATAAAACGTCTCATCAAATCTTTGTTGAAATCTCGTGATTTCATTTCGAAGATTTGTTGTTTTAGAAGGAGGGAAGAATTTGTTGATGAATTTCGAAACAAGATCATCCCATGTTAGAATCGATCGAGGGGGTTCTTTCTCAAGCCAAATCCGGGCGGCCCCCTCGAGGGAAAATGGGAAAAGCATAAGCTTTACCGACGTACTCGGGACGTTCGGGAACTTCATCGTAGAAGTGATCTTGTTGAAATAACGGATGTGAGCATGAGGGTCTTCTTTGTCATGTCCAAAGAATTGCTTGTTTTGAACGAGGGTAAGCAAACCGTGCTTAAGCTCAAAGTTGTCCGCGGTGATTTCGGGCACAACGATGGCATCCTCGTAACCCTCGGTGGGTGCTTCGAGCAATTGAGCCATAGTACGATTATCGTCCATCGTAACTACGGGAGGAGCTGGATTTTCAATTGGTTCTTCAAGATTAAATGGTTCAACAAAAGCCGGTGGGGCTTGTTGTTGTTGACGGTTAAGATTACGGGATTGAGAACGAGTGCGCATGCACTAAAATATAAAAAGAAAATTTACACTAATTTTTTTTTTGGTTTATCAAAAATGAATTCACAATTTATTTTAATAACGGACAACGAAATAAGACAACTTAAACCTAATAATCAACAAGCTTCTCGGTAACTCTTCGAAAAGAAAAACGCACAAAGGAGCGGAGGAATAGGAAAGCGCGAAGCTATTAAAAACCTTTTTCCTTTAGGGTCGTAGTTCCAAGGAACAACCCGCCTTATACCCCTCTTTGAGTTTGTTTATCTTTTAAAAAGGTGAACCGTACCTCGCAAGTGACACAAAAGGTAAGTTTTTGATTCTTTAGTTCGGGAACTTATTAATGGATAATACTTCAGTTGAAAGTATTATATGTTGGTGTTCTTTTACCAACTTGTGATTTTTATTGATAATTAAAGACAATGTTTTTATCTTTTTGGTTTTTGTTTTTTTTGTTTTTATAATAATTAGTAAATATTCACAATCTTCAAGTACAAATGATCAAACTTCGAAACGACAAACGCTTTCACTCCTCCCTGGCAGCGGCGCCAAAAATTAGTTTGTAGAATAATATATATAATATTAATAATACTTAAGCAAATCTCAACAAGTCACCTTTTGACCAAGGTGATAAGTCAAAATCTACAAAGAAAATCAATATGTATCCGGAAGTATGATTCCCGGGTCGTTTATCCCCAACGAGGAGCGAATTGGAAAGTCGGAAGTCGGTTTTTGTTTCAATGCTTGAATGGGAAAGATATTGATTGGATTTTCTAAAACTACAAGAAAAATATGGCAAACTACACTAAAAACGAGAGAATTACACAAATTATACTAAAAACGCAAACGGGAAGCTAAAATGACACACTAAAAACCCTAATTTTTCAAAATTAAGCCTAAATTGATTTTTTCACTTTTAATGGACTTAAATTGACTAAAAAGGAAGTTTAAAGAAAACTAGAACGAAAACGGAGTTAAATTGAGTTCAAAAACGAGAAAACGAGAATCGGGCCCGAAACCCGTTCTTTAAAAAGTAAAATTTTGCAAAAATGACCCTACGAAAGTTTTTCTATTTTTCCTAGATACTATATGATAAAATAAAATTTTCTAAAAAAGAAAAATATTTTTTTGATTTTTATTTAATTTATTATAATTAAAAAACAGTTTAAAAGAAAATAAATGATAAAAAATATCAAACGATTATAAAAAATGTGAAAAAAATACAAAAAAGTGGATTAAGGTGTACTGGTTTTATGAAAAATAAAAGCTAGAAAATTGGGCTTATAAATAAGCCGTAATAAGCTGAAAACAGCTTATGGGCTTAATGGGCTAAAATGCCCTTATAAATTAAATGGTGCAACTCACTACCGGATGAGCTATTGTAGCACAGCGGTAGTGAGTGAGTGTTATAAAACGTGGTTGATGGGGTTGAGGTCCCAAGTTCGAGCCCTGCTCACTTGGGGCCTCCCCTAATCCCAACGTTTTTTATTTCCATTTTTTTACAACTTTTTTAACAAGCTAAAAATAAGCAACTTTAAAAAAGACAAAAAATTTATAACTAGCAAATAAGCACGAAAATAAGCAAAAGAAAGTCACAGTTAAGCTTTAAAAACTTAAAACTAAAAGGAGCTAACTGTTTGGCTTTTTTAAAGCAAATAAGCAAATGAAAACTTAGTATAAGCTAAGACAGACAATAAGCAATATCTAATAAGCACTTAAGAACAAAAATTAGCAATAAAATAAGCTAGAATGGCAAATAAGCTGAAAAACTAATAAACACTTAAAATTTACTCTAAAAAGGCAAATAAGCTTAAATAAGCTTAAAACAAAACCAAATAAGCTAGATCATGCTTAGACAAACCTAATAAGCAAAGTCAAACCAAAATAAGCTAACACCCATAGACAGATAAGCCATAAAAGGCAAATAAGCTATAAGCTCAAAATTGGCAGACAAACAGGCCCTATGGTCACTTTTGGCTTAAAAATAAGCCACTTAGAGGGCTCCTTAGGCTTAAAAGCTTATATGGGCTTAAAGCTCAGCTTATGAGCTGTCTAGAAAAGCAATAAGCTAAGCTATTCTAACCTAGGGAAACCAAGAAAAGGGGTTGAGAAAAAGGGAGCTAGCACCAGGGGAGGCTACTTGGCAGTTTCAAAGGCAATAAGCAGGCTTGCTAATAAGCCACCAAATAAACTCTTGAAGCAAAAGAAAGTCAAAACAGATGGAGTTAAGCTCCTAAAGAGCTTATGCACACAAAAAAATAGAAGCTAAAAACACTTTTAACTATCTTGATTTTGAAAATGAAAAAGGGACCTTTTAACCAAGAGACACTTAACCAAAATTGAGACAGATTTTGATAAAACAAAAGTAGCTAAAAGACTTTTACTCTAATGCATTTGAACACTTAAAACAACCAAAGAACAATGCTTAAAAACCAGTTTTGACAGCCCTAATCAAATAAGCTAATGAAAACTGTTATGACTCAACAGTTTTGAAAACCAAATATGAAAGAGCTTAAAACAAACTAAGAGACCATAAGACCTTTTAAAACCTGAGTAAATCAACTCAATTAGGCTTGGTAAAGTTAGCTTAGGTGACCCAAAAGGTTTAAAACCTATTTTGACCCGTTTTAGACTTATGCCAAACACCCCTTTTAAAACTGTTTTCAACTATTTTGCTTAATAACTTGATATTTTTATGAATAAACTCCTTAGACCAGATATCAAATAAGCTATAAAAACAATAATAAGCAAGTTTAAACAGCAAATAAGCACTCCAATAAGCTAGTTTAATCAAACAGTACTAACTACATATACTAACAGTACCAACTAAGAAATTTGCACAAATCACTTTTAAACTAAAAACTAAGCAAGATAAGCACTAAACATAATAACAAAGCATAAATAAGCAAATATAAGCAATAAATAAGCACTAATAAGCAGTTCTACAGTAAATAAGAAAAATAAGAAAAATAGAGAGACTTACAACACCCTTGCTCAAAACAGGGCTTAAAAAAAGATTCTACAAGCTCTAGCTTGTCAAAGACAAGCTAGTGGGGGTCTATAAGCTCTTCGCTTTTTAGCTTATCTTCCAAAATTAGCTGAGGTAACTTTAGGGGTGGATTTTTTATTTTTATTTTCCTTAACAGTTTTTATATCTAAGTAAATTTTTTTATATTAAAACAAGTTATAAAATAGCTTAAATGAGAGCTTATATTAGCTTATGAAACATAAGTGAACACTTAAAGAGAATAAGAACTTAAAACAGATTTTAAGAAACTTTAAATTTCATTAACTTGAAAACATTACAAGTAAAATTAAGAACTAAATTTGCTGGAAAACTAACTAGGTGAAAACTAAGTTAAAAAACTAGATAGATGGCCAAATGGCTTACAAGACACCCTATTTATATAAAAACGACTAAGTGCTTGCCCTCTCTTCAATCTTTGTCTTCTTCTAGTTGTGTTTCTTTGCTGAGACAGAAACACAAGTGTGTTTGTTGTGAGAGTGAAACCCTAAGCTCATCTTAGCCATCAAATTGCCTTTGTCCCCAAGGTGAATGATCTACACCGTTGATCTTTGTTGGCCAATGGTTGTACTTAGGATTGCCAGCTTGGCCTTGTTGGTTTGTGAGGTGGGGGAGAGTGGTGGTGACATTTTTGGCTGGAGGTGAACAGTGGTCGAGGAGGGGGACAGGAAAGCGTGAACAGTGGATCAGGGTTTTAGCAGGAAAAATGGTTATAACGGGTGTGTGTGTTGTCAGGGATGAAGTTTGGGAGTGTGGCACAAATGGCCCCTCAAAGTATATTGTTGAATTGCAAGGATGGTCCTTTGTGGTGGATTCAACTTTGGGGGATGGCAGAAATGCCCCCTCAAAGTTATATGAGGTTTTGCAAAGTTAGTCCCTAAAGGGACTAACGAAGGTTAAATGGGAAATGGGAATGGATTGGGCCTTAGCAGTTTGGGCCGGTTATAATTATAAAAGGAAATGGGCCTTTTTATTTAAACTTGGGCTTAAAGTCTTCATGTAATGTATAAATAGGCTGACCCGACCCATTAGATGGGTACGGGTGGGCCCATTTAACATTTCTTCGTTTAAGGCTTCGGTGTTGACTTTGACTTTTCGGAGTTGACCATTTGGTTGACTTTTGCTTTCTTGGACTTTGGCTTTGATTTAACTTTGGCTTTTCCATGCTTTTCCATTCCGTGCTTGGTTTTGTCCGTTTTTGCTTGATTTTTCGTCCTTTTCTTGGATATCCGTTTCCTGCACAAGATAAGTGAAAACATACAAATACAATGTATTCTTGGTACGTTTTTGGTCATTTAAGTATAATTTTAATGGTGAAAAGTATGTGTAATTAAACGCATACCAACCACCACACAAGTGATAACGGTATATATCAACTAGTAAATTATTGTAGTTTATGCATTAAGTCTTTAGCCGAAACTTATAGACTAAGACTGGCCGTATTTACTTAGGTATTTGACGGTGTGATTCATTTGCCGTGCTTGGATATATATTATCATTTCCAGAGGACTATTTACTAAGGTGAGTTCATAGCCCTATGTTTTATAATTATTTAAATGATTTACATCTTTGGGGTGAGAACATGCTTTGTTTTACAAATTGGACGCAAGTGTACATTTTATACTATGATTACGTGTTTGCCTAAGTAGCGATAACCCACTGAGCCCATTATCATGAACTGTCAATTACTGGATTGTGAGCGCGAATGTTATAAATAGATCTATTTGGGATTGACATCCCTGTTTGGGTGAGTAGCGCTCACTGTGCCGGGTTGCCGGACAACAAACGTATACCATGTCGGATTGGGATGTTGCGGGTTAGAACATCATTCACGGGCATTTATTGGCAATTTATTGCATTCATACATGTCGAGCTTCAGTGTCATGAGCTTAGGAAAACGTAGTTACTTTTTATGATGTTTGCATTTGTTGCTTAATCATACATTTGAAAATCTTGCGGTCCTACTATTGATTTACATAAACCTATGAATTCACCAACTTTATGTTGACGTTTTAAGCATGTTTTCTCAGGTCAATAAGGCACGAGGTGCAGTGATACATTGGAAGTCAATAATTGAAGAGTCATATCAAAGATTTGGGGTCTTATTACATTTTAGGGACAATTGTTATAAACCGAAATCTTTATTTATACTGTTGAACAATTTGAAGCCATGAGCTTATGTAACAGACAAGTATTTTGTTAATCCAATGTATCTTTTTCAAACGACACGTTTAGTGGTCGTTCTCATATCTTGTGCTATTGATCTATGAAGTAACGCCCTCGGATATACATTATATTCCGCTGCTACCCAGATTTGGGGGTGTTACAGTGCCAATCGTACGAGAATTTTCGAAGGTCTTTCCAGAAGATTTGCCTGGACTACCACCTGCTCGACAAGTTGAATTTCAAATCGAATTAGTCCCCGGTGCTGCACCTGTAGCACGAGCCCCGTATCGATTAGCACCAGCCGAAATGCAAGAGTTGTCCACTCAATTGCAAGAACTTTCTGACAGAGGATTTATAAGACCCAGTTCCTTACCCTAGGGAGCACCGGTTTTGTTTGTCAAGAAGAAAGATGGTTCTTTTCGGATGTGTATCGACTACCGTAAACTAAACAAACTTACTATGAAGAATCGATACCCACTTTTGAGGATCAATGACTTGTTCGATCAACTCCAAGGATCAATAGTCTACTCTAAGATCGACCTGAGATTTGGTTATCACCAACTCAGAGTTCGTGAGGAAGACATTCTAAAGATAGCATTTAAGACTCGCTATGGACACTACGAGTTCCAATTAATTCCATTTGGCTTGACTAACGCACCATCAGTATTCATGGATTTGATGAATCGGGTGTGTAAACCGTATCTGGATAGATTCGTGATTGTATTCATCGATGATATTTTGATCTACTCCAAGAGAAGAAAGGAGCACAAAGGACACCTTAAGTTGATTTTGAAGTTATTGAATGAGGAAGGCCAAGTTTTCAAACTGTGAGTTTTGGTTGTCGAAGGTACAATTTCTTGGTCACGTGATTGATAATGAAGGCATTCACGTTGATCCCGCTAAGATTGAGTCAATCAAGGATTGGGCGTTACCCAAGACACCAACCCAGATCCGTCAATTTTTAGGTTTGGCTGGTTACTACCGACGATTTATCGAAGGTTTTTAAAAAATCGCTAGACCTATAACGAAAATGACTCAGAAAAGTATGAAGTTTGATTGGGCAGAAAAGGCAGAGGCTGCATTTTAGTTGTTGAAGCATAAATTGTGTAGTGCACCTATATTGGCCTTATCGAAGGGAAGTGAGAACTTCGTGGTATATTGCAATGCCTCGCATAAAGGGTTGGGCGCTGTTTTGATATAGAGGGAGAAGGTCATAGCCTACGCATCCCGCCAACTCAAGGTTCACGAGAAGAACTATACCACACACGACCTAGAGCTTGGTGCAGTAATGTTTGCCTTAAATATGTGGAGATACTATCTGTACTGTACAAAGTGCGTTGTGTTCACTGATCACAAGAGTTTACAATACATTCTTGATCAGAAGGAGCTGAATATGAGACAACGACATTGGTTAGAGTTGTTGAGTGACTACGACTGTGAGATTCGATATCACCTAGGGAAGGCGAACATGGTGGCTGATGCCCTGAGCCAAAAGGAGAGAAACAAGCCGCTACAAGTTCGAGCCTTAGTTATGACTATAGGGCTAAACCTTCCTAAGCAGATTTTGATTGCTCAATCGAAAGCCAGAAAGGAAGAGAACTTCATCAACGAAGATTTACATAGCATGATTAACAAGCTAGAACCTCGCGCTGACGGAACATTGTGTTTGAACAATCGAAGTTGGGTTTAGTGTTTTGGTGATCTGAGAGCTTTGATTATGCAGGAGTCTCATAAGTCAAAGTATTCCATCTATCCTGGATCGGATAAGATGTACGAGGACCTTAGGAGGATGTATTTGTAGCCCAACATGAAAGCATAAATTGCTACTTATGTCAGCAAGTGTTTAACATGTGCCAAGGTTAAGATAGAATATCAGAAACCATCGGGTTTGTTGGTTCAACCAGAGATCCCATAATGGAAATGGGAGAATATAACGATGGACTTTGTGACTAAGTTGCCAAAGACGGCAGCCGATCAAGACACGATTTGGGTAATCGTTGATCGTCTCACTAATTATGCTCATTTCTTGCCTATGCGAGAAGATGACACCTTAAAGAAGTTGACAAGACATTACTTGAAGGGAGTAGTCTCAAAGTATAGAGTGCCAGTGTCGATCATCTCTGATCATGATGAGAAATTTACGTCACATTTTTTGAAGTCGCTTAATAAAGCATTAGGTACTCGATTGGATATGAGTACAACTTACCATCCAGAGACCGATGGTCAAAGTGAGAGGACCATTCAAACATTGGAGGACATGTTACGTGCCTGTGTACTCGACTTTGGAAAAGGTTTGGTAGAATTTTCATATAACAATAGTTACCATACCAGCATTAAGGCTGCTCCGTTTGAGGCGTTGTATGGGCGCAAGTGTCAATCACCTATCTGTTGGGCTGAATTTGGAGATAGTCAGCTCACTGGCCTAGAGATCATCCACGATCAAGAGCCGTATCCAAGCCGCCCATGATCGTCAAAAGAGTTATGCTGACGTAAGATGAAAACCTATTGAGTTTCAAGTAGGAGATAAGGTCATGTTGAAAGTATCTCCTTGAAAAGGAGTGATACGTTTTGGTAAACGGGGAAAGTTGAACCCTCGTTATATTGAACCTTTTAAGATCATTGCTAAAGTAGGAACCATTTCCTATCATCTTGAACTCCCAGAGAAATTAAGCAGAGTTCATAGTACGTTTCACATCTTGAAATTGAAGAAATGCTTAGCTGATGAACCTCTTGCTATACCACTGGATGAAATCCAAGTTGACGACAAATTGCACTTCATCGAAGATCCTGTCGAGATCATGGACCGTGAGGTCAAGCGTCTAAAGCAGAGTCGTATTCCGATTGTCAAGGTATGTTGGAACTCTAGGAGGGGTCCTGACTTCACTTGGGAACGTGAAGACCAAATGCAAAAGAAATACCCGCACCTTTTTACCAACTCTGCACCCACGGCAGAGGTTGCATCCTAAGCTTTGAAGATAAATCTTCTTTAACGGGGAAAAAATGTAACACCCCGAGAATTTCGGTTCAATAATTTAGCCGTTTCCGTTTGATAAATTGAACTTTTCGATGTTTCGTTTAACTTTTACGCGTAACCAGGAAGTTGTCCCGTTATAATATGAGAATCGTCTCCGGGAGCGAACCGCACTGTATTTCATCGTAGTCTTTCGTCATTGGATGCGTTTTTATGTTTTAAATTAATATTTAAGATTTCATAATTTTTCGTGAAGTCGTTAATCATTTTCGTTGTTTGCGTAATTGGTTAAGTATATTAATGCATGTATGCATGGAAAGCCTTGGAAATTAATTCATATGCATGCACTACAATTCTTAGAATGTTGGAGGCCACTTTTGATCCCT